>JAOTRN010000019.1:5293962-5312707 GCA_028566695.1 Bagroides melapterus
TAACATTCATACTCTCAGGAATGTGTCTATGGGTGTTGTCAGGTCTGAATAAGGTTCTGTTCTGGAAAAGCCAATGCCTGTGATTAGTGTGTGTTTTATACCTGACTCCAGCATGCTTTCAGTGAGAGGCTGCCTGTTAAAGGGGTCAGTTGGGGAGTTTAGAAGGTGTCGCAGAATAATGGATCGGTCCATAATGTTCCCAGAAGGCAGTTGAACTGGATCAGTCATAAGAGTGTCCATCAGAGGATCTAACACACAACAGAAAAATATGTTTTGGGTATGTGGAGTAAACTGAACCATAACATCTTCACCTACGGAATACAGATGTTACGATTTCATGCAGTCAGAAGAAATCAAAGGAAGTGTGTACCCTGAATTCTGCCTGCAAATTAGTGCCCAGCTTTTAGGTAAGGGCTTGAGAGCTAAAATTTCAAACTTGCCTTTAAATTCATCTGGAGCATCGCTGTAGTCCATCTCAGACTGAGAGTTGCGTGCTACAATCTCCTCAACCTTCTCGGACAACAGCTTAAACTTCTCGATGGCGATGGTGGATTTGATGCCTGCCTTCCTCATCTTAAAAATCACTTCCTCAAAGAGTTCCCTGCTATATGATCTCTAATCGCACCAGAAACCGATGAATAACAGATTTTACTTCATGTCATCTTAATCATATATCTCAAAGTTATTTAATAATTGACACTGAGATGTTAGAAATGTGCTTCAAACCTGGTCATCGGCAATGGCTTTAGCAAAGCGGGCACAATCCAGCTGCAGGTAGATATCAGTAAGCTGGTCCAACAGCTTTTTGGGCTCAAAACCATATTTTTCTGGGTTTTCTACCTTCAGGTCCCGACACTTTGGCCCACACAGTTGTTGGAGATTATAGTTCAGCATGGCAGCCAGTCGTGGACCCAGTTCCTGTACAATTCACCAGAATATCTCTCAGCAATCAGGAAAAAATTATTTAGCACTTTGATACAGACTGTATATTTAGGTCGTCCTCAGTTATTACTGTACTCAATTATTGGAGTAAATAAGATTCTTCGCACTCTCTAAACAAACTCTGTTCAATGGCTACAAGCAGCTCAACTTTCACTCGAGACTATAAATACCTGATGGGATCAGAGTGCAAGAGGTTCATTTACAAGGCAGCAGGTGTGTACTAATCCTTCACTGTTTACTTGTTTACTGAAGCTACATAGACAAACAAAAGCTCTATTAACCCTTCTTGAAACAAATACAACTTCTGTTCTCTTGTTTTTGATAATGTAATTGCTTCATCTACAAGTAAAATTTATTTCCTGTATTGCTCTATAATAAGGAACCTGATTCTCCCAGATTATCTAGTACTGATAGTTCTGCTCCCGAGGTGCATAAAAAACACAGAAATGACTCACAGGACGGAGGAAAGGTTTCTGGACTTGTTTGGTCAGAATGTGGAACATGTCCACGGTCTCTGTGGCTAAAGCCAGGTAAGAGCGCGACACTCTCTCGTCCTGAGTCAGCTGGGACTGGCGACTTTGCTGCTGTTCCTGAGACAAATAGGGACACACGGATCAATGTGGGTGAATATAAAATGACTTTCCATTCACATTAGCTGTACATTTTTCTAACAGATTATCTGCACAAATGTTCAGTTTGGATCAGAGCAATACAGATACATTCACTGTGTCTACTGTGCACTGACCCTGGGCAGCTGCTCCCAGTGCTCCTTGTTCTTCATCTCTTCTTGGATCTCATGGATGCGCTTCAGAGACTCTAAGCTCTCATCCAGTAGAAATGTTGTGTCATTGATTAACATATTAATGTAGCGCACAAACTGCTTGCCAGAGCTGGTGTTTCAGATTGGGGGAAAAATAAAAAATAAAAAAAAATCATCAAATTATTCTTAACCACAGGGGTGATGTATTGTTCTCTTGCTGATTCATCATGGTCAGAAGGTGTCAGATTCATTTTCTATAACATCAACAGAATCGTTAGAATTCACACCACAGATTTTATTAATGAGCTTGTTCAAATCCATTATCATTTCTATAGTAACAGCTCTTTAGCTGGGACTTCTATGGCAGATGCTCCAATTCACAAGTTATGACTAACAATAAACAGATGATTAAAGCGTGCTGTTTAACAAAGAAAAACTAATTTATTGTGATTATTAACTTTCTGCGAGTAGATAGAGCCTCCAGTGTTAGAGCTTTGCAACTGTTCGTTTTCTAGACACAGGAGATTGTGATTTCAAAACAAGCTGTACGGCGTTTTCTAGTCTATTCTGATTTCTCAAAATAATTCCCTTTGTTGAGTGTTTGAAAATAATTCCCACTGTTGATTATTTTTCATACATCGCATGCCCTGTCTTGTTTTATACCTTCCATAATATAACAATTCAACAAATCATGCATCTTTTTCAATTGCAGCTGATGACTGCACATTTTTTTTTGTTTAAATTCAGATTAAGAATTAAACTCACTTGAACTCCTCAAGGAAGGTGCCATGATGGCCAATGTTTTGCCAAAGGCTCTTAAAAATGGTACTGATATGGTAGCGGATGGTGAATTTGTCGTAAAACTCGCTAGTGGCTCCTGTATGTTCGACGTCTGTAGAAAATGCGGGGGAAAAGGAACAAACTATCAAAACAATGCACATTCAACACAATGGATTATTTTGCTAAGACAGAAATGATATTTTCTGTGAAATCTTTTTTCACATTTCAGAAATGAATGGTTTATAAAGTCACTGGTAAAGTCATGAAAAAGCCATTAAATTGTTCATTGAGAAAACAGCTAAAAGAAAAAGAATCTTAAATTCTTGCTTTAACTAGAGAGCTAAATAAAACCCAGCCAACTAACCCGTGTAAAACTTCATGAGGGCAGGGACAAGCTGATTGACTGACAGCGGGTGGTTCTCAATCATCTCAAAGAAGCGCTGGGTGCGAGGCTGAACTGCTGGGTTAGTAACAAACAACACCTCCACCAGCTTGGCAATCAGGTAGGGGTTTCTGATGTAGTTCTGACTGCAGATGAACACCACCAGAAAGGTCACAATGTCCTGAGTGCACGGCTCATACAGAACCTGAGGAGAATACCTAGCAAAGAGAGGAAAATGAAAAACAATGCAGACATTTCTGTCTTTGATTCATCAGATAAAGATAAATATGACAAATCTGTCATAATATAATAAACTTACTGCACAATAAAAAGCATAAACTCTGCAACATCCTCAATGTAAAACTCGGGCAGTGCAGCAAAGCTTTTAGGGATCTCAGGATTCAGGGGCAAGGTGACGCTATAACATGATAGGGCAGATAAAGGCATGTAAGATGAACATAAGTAAAGTGATGCAAGTTTTAGCAATAAATAAGGAAGAGGCTAACCTTGGGTAGGCAGGGTCTACGATGCGCATGATGAGCTGAATGACTGTACTGTAGAACTGGAGACATCTGCGCAGTAGATTTTCATCCAGCAGGCCAGCATCTGCGCAAGCCTTGGAACGTACCAATTTCTGCAAGACAAGCAAAAATAACTGAACATTTATGACAGTTAGACAATGACTTTATGTCAAGAAAAGATTGGTTATATTAAATCTCTGCAAGAGTTGTGACTAAATGACTCATCCATGGCTGAAACATTTCAGAAGAGCTAATTTAGAGCTTAGAGAGAGTTTTGCTTTACTTCTTCTTAGTTCCACCCACCTGAGTTCCTAATTAACTAGGAACACTTTGTTCAAATAAAAGTCGCGTCATTAAATAAAACTTTAAGCCATTAAAGTGCAGTACTTTAACAAAAAAAAAATGTAACACTTGGGTAGGTCTGGATATGATCAGGATGAATCTGTCTTTAAAACTCGCCAGGATCTGTGTTTCTTTCCGCTTAGTCTGATAGTAACTGCTGCCTAGCTAGTCCACTATAACGTGGTACAAAATATATCTGGTAAGTGAATCAATGTAAATTAAAAATATTAAAAACTTCAAGAACAAAATGCCCCCAAGTCTTTTCACTGATTGTGTATGTCTATCCTGGTGGTCTCCTTTTTATGCAGTTAATATTTTCAATAAAACCATTATTAGTAATTGTCCAAGAAACAAACCCTCATAGTGTTGCTTCTGCTGTTCATCCAGCTACTGTCTTGTACTTTTGCATGCTTAGTTGATATAATTATTTCAGTATACTTAGTATGCTTTTATTTCTGTAATTTCCTCAAACACCTAGAACCTTGGTCTGTGTACTGACTCGCTTGTAAAACGTATAGAATAAAAGCATCTACCATGAATAAATAAGTGTGTAGTAAGTAATGTTCGTTGAAATTCAACTTTCAAAATCAATTTGTTTTCTATTCTTTTATTTATAATTTATTAATTATGTCATTAACAAAAGTATTACAAACCTTCAGCTGGGTTTTGCATCTTTTCAACATCTCCCTGTGACGAGTGGCCAATGGGGAGTCTTTCCACTGGCTCTCACTGTTTTTCAGCTCCTCTACAGTTCTGCAGTACACAGTACATGTAAAACCATTAAACATCATACTGCCCTGCTGAGAGTTATGTGATGCCAACATTAGGGGGAACTATCAGCTTAGAAGAAAATAAAAACAACAACAACAAAAACCTCTGGACTTTGCCTTTTAATATGAGGGACTGGAACAATGGTGCAGTAAGCTAAGTAAAAGATCATCTAAGCTCTCGGGTCAAGAAGTGTCTGGAAAAGGTCAAAATGACAGCTCGATGCAAGGCATTCCTGTTCAAGCCCAAAGGATTTTTAGTCAGAACTGTTTTAAAACCATGCAAACCGAATAACACAGAACACCGAATGTTGTACTATTCTTGGTGTTACTGAATTTCCATGCATTTACCTGTTCAGATCTCTGATGGCTCTTAATCTGCGAATATAACGCCGGCATCCAGGCAAGATTGACAGGTGGTGTGCATGTAGTGTCAGGAAGAAACATTCTGTAGGGAATTTGGGCTCCGAGAACTTAGAAGGGTCTAAATCTGAGAAAGGACAGAAATAAATAATGTCAAATCAGCACATATGGCCCAAATAGTGTATAATGTATTATGTAAGAAGTTAAGAAGTAGCCAAAGACAGCTGTTTTGAGAATCTAAAGAAATACAGGTCCTTCTTTCAGTGTTCTATAGAAAATCAAACCCCTAAAAACAAGGTCTGTGCTCCCAGACCCTCTAAAAGCTGGTGAAAGAGGTGGAGGCTTCTGAAGCGACAGACATCATGATCAGTAAGTAATTATCAAAATGACTATTCCAGATTGGGAAGCAGATTGTTTTTCCTCTGAGCACATTTTTTATATACAGTTATGTCAGGAATACCTCACCAGACATTACATTTATAAATGTTAATATTAATATTTAACAGCATTTTGAAAGGTTATATGATTTTTTTTTGTAAAAAAGGTTAAATAAAAGAGAAGGCACATAGCATCTAAAATGTTACACGTGCACTCACGCAGCTCTGCAAGCCAACTCTTCAGCTCCTCCAGGCTGGATTTCAGCCGGGTCTCCTCGAGGCTCACGTTTAGCCGACACTTGTGGTGGAAGATGTAGAGAGGGTCCACTGTCTCCAGCTTAATCTTCATGCTCAACTGCTGTAGCACCCACAGGAAGTTCATCATGAAGCCATCTGTGGACACCAGTTTATCATCTGTCTGTAGCCCCAGTGCAGGGGAGGAAATAATAAATTAATAAAAAAATTAATACCATGTTCATAAAAGTCAGACATGACCAGTTCAGATGCATTCGGGATCAACTATAATCGGACATGAGACATACCTGCATCTGAGCCTTCTTCACATTACGATTCACAAGAGCTGCCATGTAGCTGAGAGCACCTTCCCTGGTTTCTCCGTTCAGCAAGATGTTGTGGAGGATTTTAAAAAGGTCACCCTGAGGAGCACAAAACCATAATCACAGCCTCGAAAACCCACCAAATATGTGACAGTATAATTAAATTCATAGAATCAGTAGCTTTTTCTCTGGGGGACTGCTGTGGAAAAGAAAAATAAATAATTCCACTCAGAGTCCTTTTTTTTTTTCCAGTAATCCATTCTATACTCAGACATAGCAAAAGCAAAACATTATTATTATTGGCTAATAACAGAACCCTGTCTCATTTCACAAGCACCACTAAACTATGAAGCAAATATTCCAGCCAGCGACTGACAACTGTTTAATAAGGACACCTAATTAAAAATGAAGAAGCTCCTGAGTTAGCACACTTACCCTTGCAGACTCCAGATAATGTTGTAGAGACTGACTGACCACACGTGTGTTCTCCATAGTAATAGCAGGGCCTGAGAAGTATTTGTCTCCCACTTTCGTCTAAAACAGAACAGCACGTACTATGTGAGAAATTTAACAAGGTGAAATGTTAACCTCAAATATGCGTCGTGAGGTGCATATTCATGTTACTGCTGCGCAAGGACTAACTCACATCATCCTCTGCGAAGACAGAAAGACTGAAGAAGGCGCCAAGGAATGAGAGTCTCTGAATTTCTCTTCCTGCCCCAGGGCTTAAAGGCTCAGGACACCACAGCGGTAGAGAGGTGATCTGTACAAACCCACATGTATGGAGTATAGAGGTTTTGTACAACTAGTCACATTAAGTCTTACAAAAACGGGTACGTATTCACAAAAACTTACCAAACTGCACACAGGATGCGTCTTTCCAAATTTAATTTCACAAAGCTCAGATAAAGCCTGTAGAAAGTGATGTAAATAGATCTTAATGTTCACTTTACATTTATGATTTATGAGATAAGATTGCCACAGGTCTACATAAGAGAAAGCTCATTAAACCATATTTCTCTTACCATCAGAGGATATTTAAAGTTGTCACTGTCAAAGGAACATTCTTTCACAGCTAAGGCAAGCCCTTGGAGAATGGGGACAAATATCTGTAAAGAAGAAATAGAATGAGATTAGAGTCTTGTACTACAAAAAATGTGCATCACAACTTACTGATTTTAATCTTTTGTTTTTGTTGTTGTTGAAAGCCCCCTGCTGCTTCAAATGCACCATAGGATTGTCAATAACACCACACCATGCTGACTCCAAATCATTGAGCCTGAGACATCAATTAAGTCCACCTCCTCGGCTTCAAATGTGAAGTGAATCAGCATGCAGCGTGTGCAGCACCTCCCACCTGTTTAAACACTTCCTCCTCCTGGTGAGTCATGCGCACCAGCTCCTGGATAAAGCCATATGGAAGGTTCCGGCACAGCATGTAGGGCACCAGCAGGGAGGGCTGCAGAGGGGCCCTGGGTTGGATTGTGGAGCGTTAACATTACAATTATGTTCGAATCCAATAAACACAAAGGCTTTCCACAAGATGACATATAAAAGCAGGGTGTCTAAAAGTACATCCATCCAGCTACATTTAATACTTTTCAGCTTGACGATATGCCGAATATAAAACACTCTTCTGAAGTAGTGAGATAAAATATGAAAAATATTCTTTTAGTGTCTAGCCTGGCATCATACCCGGGTACATTTCTGCCTCATAATCCTAACCAATATGAAGCAGTAGCTCAAGATGAGTGATGAGTGTTTTGGGGCAAAGCTACAGGTTATACGTATGAATGTCATTCAAAAAATGTTTGCAAAATGCAAGACAATAAATGTTATAAATTTTTAAAAGTAACCTAATAAAGCAATCCATCTAACAGACTCACAACTAAGAAATTGAATAAAATTTAACAAGGTCTTTCATTTGTGAAATGTAAATGCTTTAAAGGATCCATAAGCACACATGACACAAACACAAATCATCTTCTACACTTTAGAGAACAAAGATAATCCAAATAAAGAATTAATAAGAAATATGACAATAAGGAGGCTGCATAGGAGGCTTGTGAAGGAGGCTATGCATTAAATAATATTCTTCAGCCCTTACAGAAGTCTGCTGATTATTAGAGAGGACACCTCAAGGACAAAAGACTGCCTGTAAACACTGACCTGGGCAGGGTAAGGGCACCTTGCAGCACAAGAGCAGCATGGGAAATACACTGGGAGCGTATGTTGCTGAGCAGCTGACTGACCACTGGCTGGCTGCACATCTACAAGAGCACAACATGGTATTAGGAATGATGAAGTACAGAAAGTAGATTTCTTCACACCATAACCCTGAATAGTGGAATTCCACATACTCAATGGTAAGATGAGTTTTACTTTCACTCCTGGAAGCGTATGACTGAGTATTCTATTTTTATCCATGTAGGATATTGTTGTGTAAAAGAGCTCTGAAAATAAACATATCAGGTTCTTTCTGTTTGCTTCATTAGAGCGAGCTTTTCTATGAGAACAGGTACTACCTTGGGAGCTTTCCTCTCCTCCATGCCCACACTGTCAAAGCGCTCAATGAGGTAGTTCAGCATCTCAGTCTCCTTACATGCCTCAATGGTAAAGCGGTCACTGCCTGAGTCACCAGCCAATCCACCACCAGACGCGCCCAAGCTATATAAAAAAACCAAAACAGATGGAGATAGAAGGAGATCATTATAAACAAGTAAGACAAGAAATAAGAATCAGAAATGGAGAAGCTTTATATCACCACAGTCTTTACTGTAAAAGGAGGCTTGGCAGGCTCTGTGTTAGTTAAACATAATATTTAGAATGCAGAATAGAATTTTAAAGCGGGTCTTCAGTAGATGCAATGCATTGAAAAGCAGACCTAAGATAATCTCATAATAAAAGGCGGCTTGTGTTTGAGTAATTCTCAAATGGTTGCTGTTGATTTTTCACATTCTAAAAGCAAGGCTCTAACACAAACAAAAACTACAGCAGATCACAGAGAGTCAATGAAAACTGAACATTTTGATATAGCAGGCATTAGTGAGGATTCCTGAGAGGACACACTCCACAGCACAGCACTGCCTCTCTTATTAGTCATGTTATTTATTCATCCAGCATGGATAAAGCACCTCAATGTCTGGGCAATTCTAATCCAATACAAAATTAATACCACTGACATGATTAGCCTTATGAAATAAATTGTTTCATGAGTAAAGACTGAGACAACAATAGAGGCATAGACAGAGGTGGTGTTAAAAGTTTCACCGGATCATATTCATGCTCATGACAATGACAAGCTGTTACATTTTAAATTAAAAAAAAAAAGAAGACAACATAGAATGAAGTAGGTTAAAAATATAACATCAAACATAAAACAAGAAAAAAAAAACTACCTACTCTAAACCACTGGGCTATGTTTTATGGCAGTCCCCATTTGTTGTGCCAACGCAGGGCACAATGTGTTTATGTTAGTGGCCAGGCAGCACTCTAAAGTATGCAACACACACTGGCACTGGTACCTTGACCCAAATTGAACCCCAGAAAAATCCTCCTCCTCATCTTCCTCCAGCTCTTCATCACTGCTGTCTTGAGACAAGTCAGACAGGGCAAAGAAAAGGAGCGGGAAAGGGCTGACATGGCCACAGCACACAGACGAGTGCAGTTTATGAAGATATTAGGATGTGGAATGAAGTACAGGGGAAGGTTTAATGAGATCTCTCAAAGAAAGCATGGCACTACTGTCAATTACACATCAGACCAACGTTACTGATTAAATAAAGCTATACAGGCTAAAGAGCAACTAATGAACTACATAGTAGCAGAAACGAAAGTAAAATACATTTTTGTTAAAAACTCTAGAAAGTTTTGAAGGTAACCGCTACTTAGTTTGTGCACCTGCATGCATGGGTTAACAGTTATGTAATGTGCCTCATACCAGTTTAATAAAATAATCGCATTATTTCACTGAAAACAAAAACTAAAACACATACATTTCCTTATCAGTTGGTGTTAAGGTGCTAATGTTATTAGTATTTTTTCTCCTGGTGTAGTGGGCAAAACTTCACATCTAACACAGTAAGAAGATACCTAGCAGGCATCCAGGAGGCCAGGGCAGCTCTTCTGGCTGTAGTATTGGGTGAGCCAGGAACGAAGGAAAATGGGACAGGTGTTTGACGAGTTTGGGGTCTGGGAGATGGCAGAGGAGCAGGCTGGGGGGTCAAAGGTGTGGATAAAGCATGGGTAGGAGTAGATAAGCCAGACATGGGGCTTACGCTCATAGGGAAGGAGGTGCCCTGAGAGGAGCTGAGCGAGTATGGTCTGTATCTCTGAGAGATGGGCAGGGGAGCAGATGGGGTTGGATAAGGGGAACTGAGGCGTGGCACTGATGGAGTGGGAGAAAGTTGAGGGGCAGTTGAAGGATCTGGTGGAGGTGGGGGTGAACCAGCAGAGAAGTGTGGAACTGATGGCGGAATTAAGGGTGTGAGTACAGATGGAGCACTCATCCTGGCAGAATTTTGCCCAAGGTATGGACTACATCCATACAGACTGAAAGCAACAGGAAATTTCAAAGAACATCAAATTGAAACGTGATTTGATAAAACAAAAAATGTTCTGGAGAAAATGGATAATGCTACAAACACAACATGTGAAAAAATCTGATTTAGCAGACTGGTATAAAATATCAAGTAAACATTTGGTGTAATGCATAATTTCATCTTCATATCTGCACGTATGTAAATTACAAATTGGCTCCATTGTTTGCCCAAACTTGCCTAGACAGAGAGCTGGCACCAAATGAGCCTCCACAGGGCATCATGGGACTGCTTCCCTGACTGGAAGGCGGGACCAGTGTCAGGTGGCGGTCTGGAGATTTGGCAGCAGTGATTGGCTGTGATGTGGCTGTCAAGCTGGCAAAGGGGTTGCAGTCACGTGATTGGGTAGACATCATAAGAACTTCCATTAAGATCTGGCCAATCAGGTCTTTGAAGTCAGAATAGACTGGTGGAAAGGAAACATAGAATGCAATTAATCATGATAATCATGGTACATGGGGTTATAAATACTACCTCCATCCATCTTCCCTTGCTTGCACCCTCTTTCTCACCATCTTTTGAATTTTGCTGAAACTCTGCAGCTAGTGAGGGTAGAAAGATGACATCACGATCTTGCTCCTTCCAAGAGACACGGAGGATTTTGCAGATGAGCTGCAGAGCCTGCTCTTCAGACACATCTGGGTTAGATGATGAGTCCTGCAGAACAGCAGGCAGAATTAGCTTAGGAAACTCATTCTATGTATACTTCACACTCTTCTCATCAGTATTTTTTAGCTAGCCAGTTATCTGTAACATGGTCAGTAAAGAATAAACTCTGTACATCTAGGTACTTAACATTGTCTTTGAAACACCTCTCCAGCATAATGATTTTAACACTGAATATACATTCATCAATCACTTCACCATGAATACATGTATACCTGATAATTCATGATCATTCGAATGCTCAATCAGCCAAAAAAGAGGCAGCAGCTCAATGAATACATTTATGCAGATACAGGCCAAGCGGTCAAACATCACACTAGGGAAAATGTGACCTCAGTGACTTTGACCATGGCATGATTGTTGGCATCAGATAGGCTGGTCTGAATAATTCAAGAGGTTAAACAGAATAATGCAAAAAAGTTCCAGCAAATTCTGGAGCAGAAATTTGGTGAGAGAGGTGAAAGGAAAATGTCCAGACTACTTCAAACTGACTACAGTAAAACCTCTTTAAAACTGCGATGAACAGAAAAAACATCTCAGAACACACATCATTCCTAAGCTTGAGGCTGATGAGCTACAACAGCAGAAAACCACAGAGTCCATGCCTGTCAGCCTTAAACAATAATCGAAGCTACAGTTGGCACAGGCTCAAAAAAAAAAAAAAAATCACCTGTTCTGATGCATCTCAATTTCTGCTGCCAAATGCAGAGTGTGAGGTCAAAATTTGGGTTCGACAGTATGAATCCCTGGACTCGAGCTGCCTTGTGTATTAGTGGTTGTGGTGTAATGTTGTAGGCGAAGCTCCTTATTACTAATTTGAATGCCACAGCTTATCTGGGTATTGTTGCAAATCATTTATGGCCGCAATTTTCTCCTGTTATAATTGCTCCTTCCCACATGATAATGCGGCATGTCACAAGTCACAAATCATCTCCTATTCATAAAGGGTAATGCAGGGACAAAGTGTTAGTAATTTAATGCCTATAGTAATAAGGGCAGTGTTTACCTTCTCAGCCAGGTTGCGTTTCTCCCTGCGGTCACTATCCTCTACTTCCATGTTCTCAATTCCTGAGTCCACATCCACCTGGGACATGCTAGCAACAAGACAGAAACATACACAAAAATATATTTGTGATCCTCAAGTGCATCGTAATATTAATCATACATAACGTGCATGAACGCATTTTTGAATGTCATGTCACATATAAACAGTGAGTGAATAACAATATTAAGATACAAAATTGGGAACATGAATAATTCCACAACCAGAGATGTGAGATTTACAGACATCACACTGTACTGTCACGCTGTATGAGCGTGAAGGGACAAATGGCCAAAAGAAGAAAAACAGCCTCACTTCTTTTCACAGGATGCTGTGTCAATATCCATGCTTTGGGAGCGGGACAGAGACTGAGACTGGGTCTCAAGGCTGTTGGATGGGGAGCTGGAGAGAGAGCTGACTCCCTCACTGCTCTGGCTGCGATAAGCCACCCCTAAATAAAAGAAAAAAAAAATTAGACACCAGTAACAACTGTGATAAGTGCTTATATAAGATTGGTAAGAAAGTGTTTTCTATAACAGTAGCACAATTAGTGTAGTTAAAATGTGCTCAATCTATGTTATTGTTTATATAAAAGCAATACTCAGGCACTTGCATGGCAGCCACACCACGTAATCTAATCCTTACAAATCAATGATGACCTTTATTTATCAAGTCAGAGGCCAACTACCGGGAAAACTAAGGCTTAAGAGCATTGTGCTTTGTGGTTTCTCAGTGGCATGACAAGCTGCTTTTTTTTCTCTCTACCAAGAGAAAGTAAAAGAGAAAAGTGAAAGTCAATGTTTATAGCAAGATGATTAAATTATTACAGAGATGATTGCCCTTTCACGGAAGTTCAACAAAATGAAGTGCAACTATAAACTGATAAGACATACAGTGTGTTGTTTTTTAATTAAAAAAGTAAGCACCAACAACGTATAAGTGGTATAAAACACTTTGCTACATGTTATTATAGAAAACTATACAATGTAGGTGTGTCACTTTGCTTCAGCCCACATCACACCACTCCTTCTTTGATTATTTTTCAATAAAAGCACACCCTGTTGTGCTTTACTCCTTACATATTCAAAATGTACAACTGGTTTAAAGCAGCAGGTTTGTCTATACTTAGGGCCTATTTCACCTCCTACTAAGGCTGTGTTTCATTAACCTTCTTAACATGGGAATAAAGTCAGCTCAATCCACATACAGACACCATAACTGGTTAAATCCATAAGGCTCGCTATCACTGAATGCCATCACAAATAACTGAATGCATAATATCATCAGAAACAACACTGACAATAAATATGAATCAAGACAGAAGAAAGCTTGTTTTAAAGAAAGAAATTATTCTTATAATTAAAGTAATTATACTAGTTACATTCTCCAAGGTGATTGAGCAGGACAAGAAATACAATTCTATTACATATATGTCAGTGGTTTTAACCTGGTGGGTTGTAAAAGGTTGACAACAGCGAATCTGGGTCATAGCCTAGATGACAGTGAGTGCACTTGTAATCACCAGACGGTACTCCCCATTTACCCTAGACAGTAAGTAAATCACAAGATGAGCACAAACCATCCGTCTGGCTCACCTACAAGGCTTGGGTTGAACTCCAGCCAAAGCTATAGCCAGACATTGCCAGTATGATGATGCACTTTTCACTGGGTACCGAGCTTCCATTATTCCTACACTACTGCTAAAGAATGCAATCTATCCTTGTATTGATGCTACAAATGCCCTCCAGGATCTAAACTCAGCAGCTCCTGAGATATTATTTCATGTTCAAATGCTGAAAATATTTGATTCTACAGTGCCGGAGAAGAAAAAAAAAAAGCTTGTCATTATTAAATTTTAAAACAGACTGAATGGATATTAAGTTACACATTAGGTTAGATTTATTAATCAAGACTGACTAAGCATGTTCAAAGATAAGCTGTGTGGTGGTGCAATATAATGTAATGTGAGCCATCCATTCCTGTTGGATGTGTGCCTAACTGCACTGCATCTACAAGTACTGTCAGGGTAAAGGAATTTGTCTCTGAGTGACAAGCAGCACTAAACTATACACTATTAAAAAAAAAACAATAAAGAGAGCGTTCAGCACATTTAAGAAGTATTTCCCTTGAGTTGATTTTTCAGCAACAAATAAAAGACGTATTATTAAAAACATAATTATAATTTTCTTTGTTACTTCTACAGTGTTACAAAACACTAACCCGAAGCCCCCACCGGGGAAGTGGCAGGCGTAACATTTTGGGCATTGAGGCCTAGAGAATGAGATGGTGCTGATGGTAGAGGCTGTGATGAGGCCCCGGAAGGCCCAGGCAGTGGACCTGGAGGAGTCTCTCTCTGTGGTGAAGTCAGCGGCGTGCTCAGAGGGGTGGTTGGCTGAGACGTCTGTCCCCCAGCTAACCGGGCCAGCCGTCTTCTCCGAATCTGTAGGACACAAAATTCATTCATTCATTCATTCATTCATTCATTCACCTTCAAAAAAAGCTTTATCCTGGTCAAGGTCACAGTGGATCCAGAGCCTATCCTGTAAACCCTGGGAGCACAAGTGGCAAGTTAGAAGCTAATCCACCTACACAAAGTAAGCATTTTGAAAAGAAACCAAAGGAACTAGGAAGAGAAGGAAAAAAAAGGGTGGAAACCCAAACTAATACTAAAAATTTCAGCCGCTATACAATTAAATAAAGAACATATTAAAGTGAGGAAAAACATATGAAATAAATAAGCTCAGGCCCTAAGGCAAAGTGGAGAGGGGAAGAAAAAAAAAAAGAACAGAATTAATTTCTTTTTTAAAGGAAACCCTAATGTATTCTAAAATACAATATTGCAGTTATTCAGCAGTTAAGTGCAGCAGAATCACTGCACACTCCAATGACTCATAACATCTGGGGACAGTAAAACAAGGCCCACAGCCTCCCTGATAAAGGCGGACAGCAAAACGGCAAGAGGATGAATGCATAGCAGGATAATTCAGCCTCGTTCTGCTCGTTCTGATTCAGACTCTAGCATGGCCGAAAAAGGAGCTAGCAATTACACCATCAGTAAATCGTTATGGGGTCAGGACACGCATTGTATAAACAGCATCTCTAAACTAAAACATTCCATCATATTTTCCAACATTCGGACAATTTGTCTTCTTTTACAAATTAAGGTACTAATGTTTTCGAAGGAAAGTTCCTGACATGCTGGATCAGTGTTAAATTGAATCTGACATTTTTCCCCTTGATCAGACTCTGTGGTGTATATATAGGAGGTGAACATGTGTTAACTTGACAGAAGAAAGAACAACAGAAAAAACGTGCCTTATAGAAAACCACAAGCACACCTCTGGATTTTCACACAAGAATTTCAACAGGTTTCCCAAGTTACTGGTTATAAGGCAATACACAGAGCTCCGATATCAAGTATTGCCTTGCAGAATCCTTAATTTTTTTTATAGTTTTGCAATGTGACCTTATATATAACTTATATAGATCTTAAAAGTCACATAGGATCGTAAGCTGGGTTTTTATTCTATGATTTTAACAGCTGAGTTGTTAAAAGATGTCAATGTCAAAAAAAATATTGGAGCACAGTTTCAATGTGCGATGACACTTGTTTGTTCCAACATTGTCCGACATTTGTTAATAGTTAAAAAGAAATATAACCGGAACATGATAATGAAATGAAAAAAATATGTCAGCACCAGTATACCGTTAGAGGAGTTTTAGTGTATTATCTGACAAGGCAAACTCATTTAAAAGCACAATCTGTTTTATTAGTGTCACTTCGCACACAGACATAAGTAATAATCTCAAAAGACTTCTGCAATCAAGATATGAAAAGATAAATCTCAACTCACAAACAAAGAATTTATTTAAGACAAGCGTTGTCTTTTTATCTGACTTCACTGGGAAGCCCTAAAAATAAAAGTAAAATAAAAACTGATCAGCGCTAATATGTGTGCTTAGTTTTTAAATGAATAAAGACAATGAATCATTTTTGAAAATAAATAAATAAATAAATGTAACATATTAGAGTAAAGTGTTATAGAAAAAGGTGAGTAAGCATAAACGAGGTTTTCAGAATAAAATGCCACTTATGTGCTTTGTTGAACATGACTTTGGTTTTTAAACACCAAAGGCAAGACTCACGGAAATTTGTACAGTTAAACACTGATTAATAAGGAGGTTTACATTAAACAGCTTCTCGTTTGATTATTAACCAAACAGAAATAAGCAAATAAGCGAAGATGACAACTAAAACCTTTCAAATGCAAGCTTAGAAAGATGGTATCGATTTCTGTTTTTCCCCTAGATTGCCTAACAACGACGACGGACTTTACTGTAGCAGGCTAATCTAATGTTAGCAAGCTAAACAAAACAACCGATAGCCAGCTGGGTTAGGAAATCAATAATTTCTCATAAGGCAGCTACCTAGCCGGTACAATGGCATGCGTAACACACGGTACCAAAATTTAATTTCACCTCAGTGAAAACTGTTAGTGTAAATTATTTTTTATAGCTTCTAACTGACAATGATGCAAGGTGAGAGTACTGTGAGAATATTGCTGATATGACACACTGCCAGTGGAAGCTTCAATCATCTTCAGCTAACTGCTCGCAAAGCAAGTCACTGCACCGACTGAAAGGGTGACAATGACATTACATTATATTTTTAAAAAAATTACTGACATTTTATGAGCTCTTTATACTGGAATTGGACAGAATTGATTGAACAACACACACAAAAGTCTTACCTCATCGGCGCTGAGCTCTTCCATCGCTTTTCTTTTAATTTTTACCTAAAATAATTTTGCTAGCTAACTAGCTAGCTACCTCACAAACCCCAAAAGTGCATAGTATAAAACAATACAACAAATAACAATATACCGTGATTGTCTGTTTGACGCTCTTAAATTAAAACATTAATCATATACCTATGTGCTCTCCCCGCAATTGTTATGATTTTATAACCGATTTATTTAAAGAATGAAACAAACACAAAAGTATTATTCGTCAAAACACCAAGGCGGCCATTTTGGATCTAGGGTCACGTGACAGGCTATCGACACATTGCGATCTGCGGCAGTCTTTTTTATTTCTTTCCGACCCGTATTCGCAGAAACCCCGCCTCCTAAACCAGAATAGCAAATTTTGTCCCGGCTTCTCTTTCAGGGTTGGCCCATAATTTATACTTACGAACAGTCCTTGTACTACTAGCCAATCGAAGCTGAGGAGTTGCGATTGTCGGAATAACGGTGGGTTTAATACAACGCTTGCGGCAATCCCAGAAGGTGATTTTCCAACACAGGGGATTCCAAACCAAACGAATATCAACTATCGTGTTATAAATGCTACATGTGTGTTAAACCAAAAGAAAAATTCAGATCTGGGTTTGGCTAACAAAAGATGTTCGTGGAGCATCTTTTCAGCATTTACTTTTTGATTTTTCAAGCAGGCCACCACCCTGCTTTTAATAGAGTCAATGGATTTGTCAATCGTAAACGTCATTTTTTTTTGCTTTGTTTGTTATTTATAATGCTATTTATTAATATGGCATTAATACCACATAAATGAAATAAACTTGAACCAGAATACATTATTATTAGTAGCAGTAATAATAGTAGTAGTTGTACAGTAGTTATAGTACTAGCAGTAGTGGCATCATCAGCATTCGTTGTTGTAGAGGTATTAGCACTAGTAGTACAAATAGTACTCGTGTTAGATAGTACGGGTATCACAGCAAAGTTTCAAGGAAATCAAATATGGTCTCTGAAGCTGTTGAAAGTTTTATTGTAAATTCCTGTCAGCGTCACTGAAATTCACATTCACACAGTGTAACTGTTACATTCACGACCTTTTCTTCCCTTCAGAATGTGTGACTTATACATGATGTAATACACACGCATCTATTTTTAGACAGATAAAGCCGCAGATGTCCCCAACTGAGTTGAGCAATTGACAAAATATTTAATTTTAAAATGAAATATGGATGGACGAACAATGACAAATTACAGTTATATTAGTTAAGAGAAAACTATAGCACCAGGAAGGCGAACTATTATTAAATGTTATATTGCCTCCTGGTGGTGACATAGCGAACAGAAATAATAAAGCTGCAGTCAGAATACAACTTTCTATTTATTTCACTGTTCTGGCACAACGGATAGAGCTTATACATTGCGATTTAGCCAAACTGGTGTACTAAGGAACAGTAAACACTGTGATTCTCCTGGACTGGGGCTTCTCTTTCTCCTTGACAGCCTTGCATTTTGTTACAAAAGCTTGCTGGTCCTCCGAGTTTGAGCTCTCCTGAGGAACATAGTTCATGAGAGGACGAGCCCTTGGTCTATCCAGTCTCTCCTAAACTTCTTTCACATTGAGATGCAAAGTTACGCTTTAAGCCACTCTTTTGAAAACTTGTTTGCAGATTTGGTCATCACAATAAAGCTCCTGTAAGTTAAGAGAGAAAGAAATAGTTATGCATGGTCAGTTTTGTAAACAACACTCAGTACTGATGGGAAAAATAACATGATATTTGTACCAGGTGTAGTTTATCATCCTCAATCCAGTGAGCCCAGCCTCTGTTTTTCTTCTCACCCTTCTGAATGCACACCATCCTGTTTCCCTTCCATGTCACCAGAGACTGCCAAC
>JAOTRN010000019.1:5336436-5349675 GCA_028566695.1 Bagroides melapterus
AATAATAATAATAATAATAATAATAATAATACATCCACTAAGGATCTTTTGACTTGCTATTCAAATCAGCGTTCCAACTGACGTCAAATCAATGACGCCAAAATAATTACTTTTACGTTTCACTGTTTTGATATAAGTTTTATATGAAAATATGATCGTCAGTGACCTTCTGAAATAACGATACGCCAAACAGACATCAGAAAAAAAAAACATCCCGGAAATACAATAGTGCTGATTTACGGAAACAACAACTTTCACATTTAAGTGTAATATAAAATATCAAAACCTATTAGAGAGTGTTATGCTGACCTGAGGATCTAATTGTAGGATATAATCTCACTCAGTGGTGTCATATTATGCCATTTCAGAAATGATCAAATCTTAAAAGAAACCAGCTAAATGTCAAAGTAGATGTACTTCTCAGTGTTTGTGTTATTGCACCATCTGGAGTAATCTCTATGTGTGTAAAAATCCAAAGAGATCAGCAATTATAGAAATACTCAAACCAACAATCATTCCACGGTCAAAATCACGCCATCACGTTTCCCCCTCATTCTGCTGGTTGAAGCTGATGGCCAGTATCTGTATTTATGTACTGCTGATACAGGATTGACTGATCAGATAACTGCATGAAGGTGTAGATGTTACTAATAAAGTGTATAACTTGTAAATAATCTACAACAATAGTCATCCACCATAAAGTCTACCAGATCCTTCTGAATATTTGGCCGAGCCAAAGTCGACCAGTGTTAAAAAAAAAATTCTGTCCTCATAAACACATAGATAACCCCAGGAGATTCATGTGCCACAATAAATGTATGGAGCTAATGGGCTTTTAAAAATGGTAATTGAGTATGTATGGGATTGTGAATGAGGACTTTATGAAGATATCTGATAACATTTATCTTATGGTTTAACTCCACACCCAAGGTCAGACGTAGGTAATAGTCTGTTGAGACCATGTTAAGTCTTTTTGTCTTCCTGATGTCTTCTATAATATCAAGTCACCTTGCCTTGAAATATTTTTATTTTTATTATGACATTTTTTTTTACATATGGAGAAAAAAAACAAGGAACAAGAAACTTAATTCCATCTCATCATCCTTTATTTTGTTCATGAGCAAGCACCAACTTCACCAAAATTTGCCACTGAATGTAGAAAAGTGAATGAGCATGAGGGCAGCATCCAACATTTCTCAATTTTCCTTAACTTCTGTTTAAAAGAGAGAGAGAGAGAGAGAGAGAGAGAGAGAGAAAAAAAAAACGGACTCTAATAGTAGATAATGCCATTTGTAAGGTGTGATTCAGTAGTAGGCCTATAGTTTTTATATTACTTTCTGATGCTCCAAAACCACAGTACATGAGATCAACGCTCCCACACTCACGCTCCTATTTCGGTCTTATAGGCTAGACGTGAAAGTCAAAGTACACGGAGAAGAATGTAAATGTAAATTTATTCGTGAGCAGAAAATGACAAAACCTGCTCAGAAAAATGGTAGCGTCCTGTCTGACTTGTAGATTAAATATTCTGCTGGAAAGACTGACCCTAACAGCCATTTCCTTTCATTCAAACATGGAATGGTCTGCTTTCATCCAGTGATTAAACAAATAAACAGAGATAAGAGGTTGTGTTAAATATAAAATGGCATATGAAAGAAAAAAAATAATATTCTGGCAGATCGTGACACAATTTGTGCAAGAAATCTGAGCAGAGGGTAAAAAGGGGAAAAAGATATCGGACTGGTTCTTGTGATTTTCATGCTGCCCTGTGTCTTGGGTAGGAAATCAGGCAAAACTTCAAAATGAGCTTTTCAACTGTTCACACATTGTTAATTTCATACCCACATACACTGCCTAAAGAATTTCAATTATATACATCTCTTTAGAGGTGGATTTCCTCAAACATGATTTAGTACAATATTTATTCATGATACAATATGGATCTATGTTGGCTACACATCAACATGAACACAGGACATCTATATGCAGGACAATTAAAACAATCATAGCTGATAAAAACTAGCTGTTGACCCCGATTACAACAAAAATCACTTTGCTATAGCTGTACAATCCTAATGTAATTACAAAAGATGAACATGGCCACCAGTTAGCGTGGTGCGGACGAGGGTTTCGTTAGCGATGTTCGTGTGCAGTGAAGGGCGAAAGGCACTCCCGACTCCACTAAATAAATCGTGGACTACAGCTCAGGTCTGAGCCTTTTTTCCGACGGGGAACCAGTTACCAGATTGTGATGGGTAACAACAGAGACTTCCAATTAAAATGAAAGATTATCAGACACTCCGAAGCACTCTGAGAGATCTCTACCTGTCCTTTACCGGCCTGTCATAAAAAAAAACAGAAACTAAACTGGACTCATCTTGATGGCAGTAGTAACAACAGAAACGCAAGAAAACTTTTGGATTTTTTGCATTAAATAAAAAAAAAAAAAAAAAAAAATGGTCCGTGCAAGCAATCGAAAAAAAACTACACTCTAAATAAAGTAACACTTCACCCAAATCCGTCCTCTCTACATATTAACATGATCCTTAGCTCAAATATTTAACATTCCTTTCCAAAGCTTTTTTAGCTTGATCCACACAGATCCACTGACCTTTTCACAAATGCAAGAAAGCAACAGACCAACTGCTCAAAGAGAAATAAAAGGGACGAATGACCTGCAGTCGAGCCTGTAGAGGTCTTAAAAGCATTGCCTGGAGTATGGAGTTAACCAGAACACACCTCCACGTACAATAATTCTTCCCGGTGTACTGCTTTTTTTTTTTTTTTTTTTTTTTTTTTTTTAAGCGCCAAAGATTACCTCAACGGATATTTCACTAAAATTATTTCGGAGAATGGAATGAGCAATTAGCAAGTGAACCACATGAAGCCAAGCAGAATTATAAAGCAAAGAATAAATATCCCAAATAAACCATTTCAGCAGATTATAGGAGGTTCAGAATATTTTCATCCCATCAGAGAACTGCACAAGATCAAACCATCACCAAACTCCAGAGGTTCGCTTGATCAGAAGCGGTTATGACGAGAGTTAGACATTGTTACAGGAAAATAAGTACCACTACCACTCCAAAATTCAGAGTGTCTAAACTGTACAACATACAGTACCACTGAATCAAACGTATAATCGTCACCTGATCATAATTATTCAGACGGGTCCAGAGTAGAAACCTTTGTCCAATAGAGGATCTCACAGACATGAAAAAGAACGATGCCTCAAGTTGTAGCATTTGCACCTGTGCACGCCGAGATTAGCCAATTTCAGACCTGTCCACTCTATTAAAAAAAAAATAATAATAAAAAATTAATAATAATTAAAATAAAAAAAAACAAAACAGGAATACCACCACCCACCTCCAAAAAAAAAAAAAACACAATCAAAATAAGCAACACACAGAAACCTCAGCCTCTGTCATGGGTTTCTCTCTCTACAGCGCACAAGCACGATGGAAGAGCTTTGCCGAAGTTTTTCCGAAACATGCCAGAGCCTCCGCAACACAAAATACGTACTCTACGCTTTAGATACCGGACACCATGGTTTTCATCGTATTTACAAAATATCAAAAAGCAAAATTCTTCTACACGCATGACTTCAATTTTCATGCACTATAAAGAGGAGAAACAAACATGGAGCCAGAAGAGCAAGAAGCGTTATCAAAAGCAAAGAGGCAAAACTTCTCTTTTAAAGTTCAGGAGAAAACTTAATTCCAAAATATTTTGTGCAATAACCATAAAGACATTCTCGGTTTTAAATGACGTAACATGTAAAAACAAGGGAAATGGTGCAAGGCTATATTGTTACAGAGCTAAGAAAAAGTCAAATCTAGGCCAGATATCCCAGAATTAAAAAAACAAAATAGAGAGAGAGAGAGAATAAAGAAATAAATTAAAACCTTAACTAGCATTCATCTATTATGTGATAGTTTTACTACACTGAACATCACCACTAAGCTGACACCAGGGAAGCCTTGGCCAGTGGAAATTAAGCTGATTCCGCAACATCCGTCACCACAGACACTAGATAAATATGTATTTATAGGTATTTATATACATATATGGATTTTGCTTCGAGGACTTTTTTGTTTTTTACTCATGGCTCTGTAGGTGGGGAATCTGGCAAGGAAATTCAGGACTCCCCAGTGGTGGAGAGGTGAGACAGTGAGCGAGTGGGTTTGTAGGTGGCGCGTGTGTGTGTGTGTGTTTGTGTGTTTATGTATGTGTGTGTTATCTGAACGGTGTGTGTGCTCGGCAGCGTCAGTAGGTCAGGGTGGAGTCATCCCACTCCAGCTGCTGCTGTCGGCTGGTGCCCTGCTGGTCCTCTGGCTCCGCCCCTTCTTCGTCCTCGCTGCTCTCCGACTCTGCGCTGGTGATGTCGTCTTCCTCCTCGCCGTCCTCGCTCTCCTCTTCCTCGTCCTCTTCCTCTTCGCTGCTGTGCTGATCCTCGTAAGTCTTCTCGGGACAGGAAGAGAATGAAAAGAACGATAAGGAAGGATTTTTTTTTTTCATTTTAATTTACGTGATGCATAATGCATGAGCAATTTTCAGTGGGTTCATTTAGGAACGCTCGCTGCAGGGTGCACGAGAACCGTGCCGAATGCTGCGGTAGCAGTCGACGGTAACTAGTACAAATCTGCTGGTTGTATTCAACACTGTTTTTCCAGCCTGTCATTTGAGTGATGCTTTTTTTGCTTTTGTAAGTGTTGCCACAAACTGTTGCTGCTGCAAGAATACTGAGTGTTTCCATAACAACAGCCTGGCATGAGAGAGAAACACATTCAGGCTTCATGCTGTTCTGGCTAATTAGCTGGAAATGTAAAAGTAGTGACAGCCGATGCTTCAGATCTCACAGCCAGAAACGTCCATAAAAGGGGTTCATTAGTATTAATCAGGTTTGCTTTATAAGTTGAAACATTTGCTGTATTCATTCATGCATATGTTTTTGTATGGCTGTTATCTATACATAAAACGTGCATGAATACACTAATTATCTACTCCAGGTACGCTGGATAAATCAGACTTTTTCCTTATACCTCCATAGGATTGACTGTGATGGTGAGGGCGGAGTCATCCCAGTCCATCTCGTTCTCTTTGCCGTTCTCCTGGTCTCTCATGGTGCGCTGGTGAGCGGCACGGATCCTGAACACTCCCAGAATAATCATAAACACCAGGAAGCTTACACACACCACGATGACGATCGTGGCAGCACTGGGGACAACTGTGAGCCAAGAGAGAGGAAGACAGCGCACAGGAAGACATGTTGAGACACACTGTACTTAACGGCTTTCAGCGATCTGTGCCTACCGAGAAGATTTTTCGTTCTGGAGTTACGAACGGCTGTCTGTTGCGTACTGTATAATCTCTCAAACTCTCTCCATCTCTCAAACTCCAACTGCCTTTAATATACACACAAGCTCACAGCAAAGGAGATTATTTGTTTGAGTTTTGGATTAACTGTAATAAGAGATTAATAAAATCATCTATGACCCACATTGTGAGGAATGAAGCCTGTTGGCATTCTGAACGCATGTATGGTAGAGAAATGAACAGATGGAGGATTGGAGGAGTGCAGGATGCAGGGATAAGAAAGCCATACCTGAAGCTTGATGTGTGTTGGCCAGGTTGTGTCCAGACAGGTCTACTGAGGCGTGCTTGACTTGGTTGATGAACTGAGGCTGATACATGGCATTATTAGCATGCTCGACTGGGTTAGCTGTGTGAATCACGTTGACCTGCGCAAACAAACACAGACCGTATTATAGAGAATCCAGATGTTTCCAGACACCGTAGGACATTCTGTACCTTCGGTAAACATACCATAATCTTTATTTTTTTTTTCAGAATCCAAACAACCTGAAAAAGCAGTACTTTGAAAACGAGTGTGTTCGGTTAATCTTACCTCGACCTTGAAGTCATTGCTGATGTACCGACCATTGAGCTCTGAGCAGACCAGCTTGAACTTCCTATCAAACAGAGCCTCTGGGTGCCAGTTCCTGTAACGGATAAGGTGCAGGACCTGCTCGTAGTTGGCCATGGTGTTTACACCTGAATCCAGACAAGAACAAATCATCAGCTAGAAGACTTAAAGCTACCAGAAATTCAGAAAAAAAGATAAAGAATAATTCATATTGTGACCATTATTACAATCAGATATAGTTTGTCAACACTCAGTCTGTGTTTAATATGTTTTTTTTTCTTTCGAGACAATAAAAAATGTTTCTGTTTGAGAAACACACCAGTGATGACCATGCCCATGTTGGAGGAGCTGATCTCCAGGCCTCGCTGCTGAACCTGCGCCAAATCCACCTCCAGACTCTCGTGATTTCCGTCCAGATCTTCTCCGACTACGCTCACTTCACACGTGTCCAGGTTGTGCATGATCTCCTCAGAAACCACCGACTCTTGCACTGTCAAAGAACGTTTCATATTAATATAATTCTGCGACAGGATTTCTCTCTTTCACAATGTCGTGTCAAAATTTTTGAAAATCTAAATACATGTTACTAAAATCTAGGACCTTTTCCTATTTGATATTACCGGAGATAATTAGGAAGTAAGACAATCAAACATTACCGCTGAAAATAATTAAGAAACAGAATAAAGAAAGAAAAATCCTCTTCGTCTGCTGCTGTTTTGCAATTGTTCCTCTTTAAGTCTCACAGAGAGACATCAGTTATTTTCAGAAGGTTGCAGTCTTTAGAATTGAGTGGTTATTACTCATTACTCATAGAAAACATTACTTTAATTTGGCTAGTCCTCTAGCACATATTACTTAATGTACGTTCACTTCCTCTCTGGCAGATGGCACAGCTTTCATTCTGCCATAAATCTCTCCTAAAAAAAAAAAAATGCCCTAAAGCCTTTCAACCACACTTTCAATCTCTGTCTGTATCAATCACTCTTTTCTGTGGCGATGGTAACGTACCCGTAGGCTCATCTTCTCCCTCGACCTCAGCCTCCACCTCACGCGTGATGGTGCTGACAACACGAAGTTCGGGGAACAGCGTCACACCCTCGGTGCTCTCGAACTCGGCCGCTCCGCGTGCAAAGTGGTCGATTCCGCTCAGGCTGATCTTTGGTTCCTCTGGTTGAAGGACCATCACGTAGCCCTCTGCGTCAGGCACAGAGATGCACGTCTCCTCGTTAAAGCACCTGAACAGAGCAGAGACACAAAGGAAAATATTGAGCTGTCCTGACACTTCATACTGACATGATGTCCTGTATACACAGAAGATGGTGAACATCTCAGAGAATTAAAAAAAAACAAGAAGGAAAAATGACTAATGAAGTAAACCAATCTGTAAAAGTGTGAACATTTTTGTTAGTGAGGTGTTAAAAATAAAATCAGAGTTTAATGAGAAAAGGCTACAGTATACTGACTTGACGGTGGTAGAGACACGCAGGTGACGTATTCCTGGTGTGGGGAACTGCCTGGAGTTCAGGTAGGAGATGTGCTGCATGACCTTCTCAAAGCTCTCGATATCGTCTCCCTCCAGAGTGAGAGAAGACTGATTGGGGTTAAAGTCCACCTGCAGATAAGTAATGAGTCACTCACTGAATCACCACAGTGACGAATCTCATTTCACACACATTTATTCATTCATCTTATAACAATCCAACCTGAGGAAAAAAAATAAAACAGATCTCTGGCATTTAGCTTGTGATGTAAAAAGAACCCAGAATCTCATTCTCATCAGGTCCTTTAGCTATTTCTAGCTCTATGTATAAAGGTTCGCACCTTCACCGCTGAAGCTACTTCCTCTGGGAGCTGCACATCCAGACCTTCTTTACACGTGTACAGGCAGTCGATCACCTTCTTGTTCTCCAGCTTCCCAGAGCGGATCATGAGGCCGGCCAAATTACCCCGGAAGTACTGGCTCATGCGAGCGCTGCCACCTGGATAAACCAAGGAGATGGAGTGGGGAAATAAATTAATGAGAAGTGAGAAAAAAAAAAGGGCATGTTTTCTTTTGCTTTTAATCTCCAGGGACTCAAGCATGCGCTGCCTTTTCATACATACAACAAAAATGATTCATGCAGATTAGTATGACCACATTGCTCTGATGTTCCACAGAGAGAGATGAATAAATGAATACAGGCCTGTAGCCTCATGCAGCTTTGCCCTTACATGTTCAGATAAAGATATGAAAAATGAATGAAAATGAGCATGACAAGGGGTGAAATAAATCATAAAAAAAAGGTTATAATACGTTCAAACTATTCTGGACATGCAGAGCTATTAGTACGTGCCAAACGAAACAGCTCTGTTGAGCTGAATCATGTTTGTCCGTTATCTTTCGCTCACGCTCTTTCACGTCCGTTACAAGTGCGTTTGAAGGAGACAGTGAGCCGAGGTAGGAGCTGTGGTCTGTTATTTGAAACTCAGTACAGCTCCGTAACATTAGCATCGCTCAGCAAGACAGCAGAGTTAAGACCTGCCCGTGTGCCGCTGGCACGAACGACGCCGCAACACACAGCGGGTGACGCTGCGCGACGCTGGCTTCGATGAGAAATACAAAACACTCTACATGCAAGCCGTATCTGCTGTCTGGATTTTCAACGCACGTTCCGAGCTGCGGGGAAAATAAAAAAAATGCTCGGCTGAGAGGAAAAAAAAAAAGAAAGCAAGAAAATGAATAGTAGATAAGAGCAGGCAGGATGTGTACCACAACATCTGGTCAGGATCACTTCATGCTGGAAATGTTATGCAAATAGAAGCTGTGTGCATCCAATTCTCACACAGCTCCAGTCAAGCTATTTTCAGCTGTGAAAGGATTGCATGCATGAGGTGTTAATTCATGAACAAACTCTTAGAATTTGTGTGATTAGGGAAAGATTTAGGCAACCTGTCAAAGGCTCTGAGCCTGTCTCTGTGTCATTGTCATGTCCTGAGAGGTCTGTGGAGGTAAGACAAGAAAAGTGGGGAAAGACGATGCCTTGCTTTAGTCAGGAAAGGATCAATAGGAATTTTTTACAAGAGCATGCATTTTGACCACATTTGACTACATCGCTCTGACTGATGATCACATTTTATTGTGTTATTTTATATTATTTTAGAAATTGCATCTATTTGACAAGCAAGAAGCATATCAGTGAGAAAGAACCTGCATCCACCAACGATCTCATTTATGCTACGTGGATATTTACTCCTCTTTTATTTCTATGCAGCAGCACAACAAAGGATATGGAAGGGTTTGACCTGTGAAAGAGAGGCTGAATTGTTTTGACGGTAGGAAAAAAAAAAAAAAAAGATCATATTGCCCGTGACTGTACCTTGCCAGCAGGCGCCAATAGTGAGCTGAGTTTCGATCTTGGAGGCGTGGAGAGGATAATCCTCTGTGACTAGGAAAGGCTCGAAGGAAGCTCCATCCACAAACAGAGACACTGCGGGGAACTCGATGTTCAGCACATAGTGATGCCATTCTTTATCGCAGACCTGCAGGCAAACAACAGACCAAGTACATAAAAAAACAAAAAAACAAATGTTTATTTTTTAACACATCCCTCAATCCATCCATTTTTTGTACCACTTATTCTACACAGGGACCCAGGAGCCTATCACAACGGACTTGAGGCACAAAGCAGGGGACACACACCCATTCACACACTACGGACAATTGCATTAGACTGGGGAAGGAAACCCGAGTACCTAGAGGACACGCCCCAAGCATGGGGAAAACACACACACACACACACACACACACACAGGGTAGATGCAGGAATCCAACCCTGGAGGTACAAGGCGACCGTGCTGCCACTAAGTCACCAAATAATATAGCACAAAAGCACAAATATTTTATTTCACAAATTCTTATTTTGGCTCTACCGCCATGTCAGAACATTTTGAACCAAATCTAATCAAATCCAGTAAAACTGTTACAGGATGTACTGATGCTCTAGACTTTATGATCCATCTTAATATTCTGAAAATTGCTCACGTTCCTGAGATGAGAATCCTTCCTAGGTAAAATATTCACTTCTAGAAAGGTTTCTGCATCGATTTAAAAACTGCTAAGCTTCACTTTATGTAAATTCGTAAGATTCTGCCTACAAATAACGTTCTGACTTTCTGAACAGCTCGCAGCTCATTAATCTTACAACACCTTGTGGAAAAGTTGCAACCTGCCAAATTTCACATGATTTTTTTTCTCTCATATTCCTTACTCCTCTTGTATCGGCTGTATAAATCCGCAGACGCTTACATACGTTTCCCACACACATGAAAAGTGGCAGCCCGTGCGTGTCACATGCTAAGCCTTCGCCATCTGAATTAGTGCAGATTTGCATGCTGAACAAAGAACCCCATTCATTATTAACTTGTAGAACCACAAATAAGTATGTACATAAACACACAGTGTTTAGCATGTAGCAAAAATGAGCAGTTACTGAAAGCGTCTTTGTTCACGTACTTGATCGAGTTTCCAGTGGAACTCTGCCGGTTTGTAGTTCTCTGCCTCGCTCGGGTCCTGACGCAGGAGCAGCACCAGACGGCAGTTGTGCACATACAGAGAGTAGTGATGTCGGTTCATCTCTGAGGAAACACAGCAGCACAGGCAACATCACCGTGTTCTTAAAGCACGTTTCACACGGCGAGTGATTCCATTGATTTCGGTTTTATCTTTAGCCGATCAGGATTTTAACTTCACCTTATTTATAAGTCCTGTGTTATTTGGTACTCAATGAACCATTTTGGATTATTTGTGAGCTTCTGTCCTGTGATAAACAGGATGGAAGACATTCACAACTCCAGTTAAATGTCCTGTTTTCTCTCAGGTCATGGCACAGCTGCTTCCAGTATACAAGGACGTCCATTTGATGTAATCCGTGCTTATATAAGCCCTGTGCCAGCTGATAACATTGTCTAGCTCTTCTCAAGGCATGGGACACTGGTTTAATGACCAGAGAGAAAAACTACAGTGGATCCCTCTAAACCATCTGCTGCCAAATTATGGGTTAGAGCCGTTAGTGACTTTGTGTATCCCATTATATACTTGTATAAATTAAAGGGTTGAAGTCTCAGAACATCATACAAATTCACCTAAGTGTTAAAGTATACACAGGACAACCACCGGTCGCGTCATAACTGTACGTTACGCTGTTGTTACCCGTCTTATCGGAGTTGCACAGGATGGTTTCTTTCTCCCGCCCACCGGGTCCGTGTCTCATCCACACTGAGATGGTGAAAGGTTCCTTCAGGCTTGTGCTCACCACACCGTCAGGAACCTTCACAGCCTGAGTGCCATTGAATTCGAAGACCTGGTCGCTGTCATGGCCGTTGTCAGTGGGCAGCCCTGCGGTCCAGTTGGCGGCACTGCCGGGAGACGGCAGCAGCTCCACAGTCCCGGAACTGGCACCTGAGTACGGCCGGAAGATAGAGATTACCCACAGAGCACAACAGCTCACTGAAATCACTGCACAGCTCAAATGTGTATTAAAGAGACGATTATAAACATCATGAATATATTTCTAGACCTATAAAACTGTCGACCGATATATTGACAAGCACATCATATAATGCCTGCACCGAGATGATTTTTCTTAAGAAACAAGCTAATTGCTAAAATTATTTAGCATGTTGTAGCATTTGTAGCATGTAGCATTTGCATCCATACATGTTCCTGTGGAGTGACCCAGTATTTTGTTTTATTATTGGATTTTATAGATTAGTTCTCGCAGCACTAGTTCAAACAAACATGATAATGTAGAGTGTTCGTATTTGGGGTTGTATTTTGTGTTAGTGTTGTGAGGGCATGAGCTGTGAAATATAATCTCATATATTACTGAATAATTCTTCATGTGTCTTTCAGATATACTCATGTTTCTACTGGCCTGCTTTAAATAGCATCTGTTTATTAGTAAAGGTCACGGCATAGAATTAAAAACAGACTACACTATTTTTTTTTTGTAGAAGTCTGTAGGCACACAAAGTTGTTATTTACTGCCCTTTTAATGTTCTTTCCCTTGTTGGTGCACTGAAGTGTTTGTAGTGAGTTCGTTAGAACGCAGTCTCTAGGATCTGGAAATTATTGACGGGAAAGATTCGAGTGTATCTTAAGTGCACACTGTGACTATTTTTATTTTATCAGTCTGAACGCAGAATAAATCAAATGGTGTGACTCACACTGCATTAAGAAATTGCTGTGACTCACCACACAGGCGGTGTAGGGATTTCTCAGAGTACGTGTCTCGGTCGCAGCCTTTGCCGATGTGGTTGGTCTCCAGCTCGATGCTGGTCTGGATGGAGGTGATTGGTTCCTCGCAGGTTTCTAAACGAATGCTGGGGAAGAGAGCTACACTTCCTGTGCCAGGCTCGTACTCAATTCTCTTATTAAAGCCTTAGGAATAAGACACATAAAGGATATGTTAGGCTTTATTTTCCAAGGACCGTTTCTTATGATCAGGAAAAGTCAAAAATTAATTATTACTACTTTTATACCTTGCCAGCTCGGTTTGCAGGTCGGTTTGACGTTGATTTTGACGAGGACGTCCTCTGAGGCGCGGTTCTTCCCGCAGTCGAAGGCGGTCACGGTCAACTTGTAGGCACGCTCCTTACTGTAGTTCAGCTTTTCGGTGTTCTTGATGTTGCCTGTGTTAACATTGAAAACTTTTAACAATGTGCCCTGAAAAATGTCTAAAATCTGTTGATGTAAATTAGTCAAGGTTCACCTTCATCAAAAAAAATAAATAAATAAAAATAATGCATTTCAGCTAAAAAAAAATAAGCTGGGTTTTTCTGGCCGCTCACACACCCGCAACCTCCCTCGTCTTACCGTCCTTGTCGATGGTGAAGGGTACATCGGGGGTGACGATCTCATAGCTGCAAATCTGACTGAACTGGAAGGAGCAGTCAGCATCCACTGCCTCCACCTTCAGGATGCTGTCATAGGCTTTTCCCTCGATGACTGTAGCCTTGTACGACTTCTCCTTGAACACGGGGGAGTACTCATTCATGTCATTCACTTGGATATGGACAGTTGCCCTGCAGGAGAAAAGAGAGTCAGTGCCAACTGGACTGCTGCCAGGAGGAAGCAGGGCCACTGATGACGCAGGTTTTATTGACAGATGATTGATAACCGATTGAGGCTGAGCAAGGAAGCAATGCGGAGTCAAGAATGTTAATATAGTACACAGTTAATCGCCTGTCTAAGAAAAAAGAGGTCTGATAAGAACGACATCCAGACAGATAGATAAAGATGAGTACTGAGGTACATGTGCATCAGTAAATGG
>JAOTRN010000019.1:5433138-5446898 GCA_028566695.1 Bagroides melapterus
AAATAGAATAAGTTCTCATGACAGAGCAGGAAACACACAGAAGATGCCAGATTAATACAACTGGAAATTTGAAAATAGAGCTGAAAACCTAATCTTTATGTTTGGGCCAAAAAACATGCGTATTAAACGCAAATTTCAATACAATTTTCTTATTTCAGGTTCTCTACTGACCAAAAAAAGATTTGATAACGTTATTTAATTTTTTTTTTTCATTCTGTAAAACCAACCCCTACCCCCCCCACACCCCCACCATACCAGACTGCCATATGCATCCCAACAGGTTCTGTGTTTTTAATTCCATCAAAAATTGTTTATATTGACAATAAGCAGGTTAAATTAAGGCTGAGCTCAGCCCAGTTTGATTTTATTTACGATGTACAAGTACAAAACTGGACAGAAATATAAACCTTAACAATACCAAAAGTTGAATATAGTGTTGCTGCTTTAGAGATTTGTATTTAAAAATTTTAAATATAATTTATTTTATAAATATAATTTATATATATATATATCAATGTTAAATTCTACATTAACAACTGCAGAGGACTCAAATAAAGATAAAATTGGATATAGTGGATATTTTATAATGAATAACAAAAGAAAGACTATATTACAGAAAGAAATCATTTCTCAGTGGAACACTGTGTTCTATTAAAAGCTGTTTGAACGACAATAACTGAAACAACCAATTCAACCTTTGTTGATATCTTAGATAAAGATATCTAAATCAACTTTAAATATCCTGCTATAATATCTAAAGAAACAGTACCAGGTGAGTTGTACAGCTACTGAACGGGTGAAACATGCTTTTAGTAGAATTTTCACAGCTACGAAGCTACCATGTTTATTCTTTACACTCTCTGTCAGAGCTGCTAACTGCTCAACCCTGAACTTCCTTCTTTATTTCTGAGCAAACCTCCGAATTCAAAACACCATGCTATAATCGGAGCACTCACTTTGAACCTGCACAGGGGGTACTTCCCATAGATGAACTCCCATCGCCCGGTGACCTGGAGGGTGTAATCCTCTGGCTTCTCCTGCTTGAGTGGCCGGAATACTGTGGCTTTTTTCCGGAGCGCGTTCTTCATCAAAACCAGAGGCAGATCCTGCGGGTCCAATTGCAGCATGAAGCTCTCCTGACAGAACAACAGTTTAACCAAATGTTTAGTGAAGTCTCGTTTAAGACTCACCACTTTGTACCACAGTGCACTTGAATTGATTCATTCTTTAAAAGCACAGTTTTAGACAGTAGGCCTGGCTGTAATTCAAGTCACATGATTATATTAATACATTCTAATGTCTTTGTGTTTATAACAGCTGAATGTTGTTCAGGGAGTCGAATTTTTGGATGCTCCACATTAGTTATGTTCGTTTTAACTTCACAAATGTATAATCACATACAAAGACATTTTATCTAAAAAATTTTATTATTATTATTATTAATATAATTAGTGAAGGAGTCTCCAGTATTTCCACCAATAAAGCATGTTTAGGACAGAGGTCGTCGTGTTTTTCTGTTTTCTCAGTATCATGACAAGCTGCTTTTTTTGTGTGTTATTAATTTCAAGAAAGAAAATAGAGGCTAGTGAAGGTTCAGCTGTTTAGAGTTGCTACAACGTAAGTGATAATAATAACTTCCATAACATTAAACGGAACAATAAACAGATAAAAACGCATTTTTTAATGAATTCTAAATGATAGTTGGTTGAATTGAGGAATAAAACACTTCAGGAACAAGAAAAGAATCAACTTTAGGCTTGTAACTGGAAGTATGCATTGCATCACTATGCCGTTGACAGCACACACGTGTCTTTTGTTCCTTACTTAAAGCACATATCAGGGTCAATGAAACAAACAGCGTTGTTGCTGTGTACTTGTGTTAATTACAGGAACACTTTTTCAAGGAACTGTTGTTCGTACGCAGAAGAGTTAGGATTTTGATATGCTTCTAGTGATATTAGCTGGCATTTAAAACAGCAACACGTGTGCTGGACTTTTTTCCTTTGACAAACACACTCATACTCTCTCAGTTTTATTGTACTGAAGGATTGCAAAGTTGAAGGTACAGGCAGTGTGGGTGGGGGATTCACACGCAACATGTTGTTGTATAAATATACTACTTTACCCAGTTCTTCATTCAGGAAATCTGGGTCACCAGGCCTTGTATGTAAGTGCACATGCTGCTGTGACATTACTACTGTTTTTTTTTTTTTTTTTAAGTGTCTTTTAAGTGTTAAATATGTTGTTCTAAAATTAGCACTGAGCAAACAAAGCAACAAGCATGATACACACTACAAGCTGGAAGAATGCCTCACAATCTAATAAGTATGCACGCTGAATCTTACAAAGTCTGGCTAATTAAACCACTGTGGGATCGATATGAAAAAAAGCAGATGGGTCCGGCCCCATATATCATACTGACTCACCTCGCTGGCCTCAAACTTGACATTGATAAAAATCTTTTTGACACTTGTGTATGCCTTCCCACACTGAGCCACCAGGGAGAACGGCTCCACGTCACAGGGAAAGTTGTACTCCATCCATTGGTGCCATGGCAACAGCTGCCGATCCTGAGCTTTCTCCTCACAGAAGGAGCGCATTTTCGCCCGGAACTCGTTTACCTCGTGGTTCTTTTGGGTGTCAAACTCGTGCAGGCCTACAAGTGCAAAATGCAAATACAAACAGATGCTTAGAAAGCAAAAAGACCAGAAGACCACGAGTCTTTCTGTACATAGTTGAAGCCAATTTTTTGCTGTAGCAAAACTTCTGCAACACATACATGCAATCATTCACTGCAACTGTAGATTTTCTTTTACACTGAGTTTGTCTTACACTTCCTGTATCAGTTCTTTCATGTTGCACTATGGCTCTGGATGCATCGTTTGTTGTCCCACTGCACAATGCCAGGCCAACGTTTACGAATAATACATCAGTTAATCAAGGAACTGGATCAATTTCAATATTCTAAAAAATTATAACAACAAAACAATAATAATGATAAAAATAAAAATTATTGGAAGTCATTTCTAATCACTTCATACCTGAGAGCATCCAGGTTCTTAAATATTTAGATTAAGTTCATTGCTGCAGTATTTGTCTTATATTTCTTCTTACATTATATATTTCTTATATATTTCTTCTTGTTTTATATTTCCTAATTTTTTGCTTGTGGATACAATACTGATTAAGCCGTAATAAATCATGAGTATTAATGTGGATGTGTGTCCATGTATGTACGAGAATAAAATTTTTAACTGATTAAACTAAAGTTCCACAAAATATGTGACCACAGACCGGCTACCCTCTCTATCCCAAAGTGCCACAAGTGCTAAAAGCTGGAAGAGACGGTCGCAGTTGAATCGCAGAGCAGACCTTTCCCCAGGAGCTGGCTGATCTGGGTGTTGATGAGCTTCTCCACTCTGTCTCCTTCACGTGCAACCAGCCTGAAGACAGGCAGGAAGGGCCGAACGTCAGACAGTCGCCGCTGCTCATCCTCCAGATCCTCCCGCTCTGCTGTCCGGTTGATGCAGGTAAACACATAGGCATCGGGACTGCTCAGGATGCTGAAGAGCGGCTCGCTCCGGGCATTCTTCCACAACATCTGACAGATATTCGGGCTAGTTAAAATTTATTTTTTTAGACATGTTGACACTATAGGTGTGTTGTAAAAAATAAACTGTTATACAGTGTTTTTAACTATTGATATTTTCACAATGCAGATTTATGTAAATCCAGATGTACCTATAGATCTCTAACAAGCAAGATTTTATAACTGTACACTATCCAAAACATACTTGGATGAACACAGAACAGTGTAGATGAATACAGAAGTAGTTCCTGAGTTTAAGTCTACAGTATCGGTGTGAGGTTGTCCACTAAATCAAGTGTGGGATTAAGCAATCTGAAAAAGGTTTCCCACAATTTCCTTATAGCGAAAATTGTTATTTATAGGTTGAAAGTTGTTATTGAGAAATAAAATGTAGAGAATTTTTAAAACCACCATATGTAAGCACTTTTGTTATGCACAATTCAGATTTTTCCTACTAATAAGGAGTCGGCTTGAAATGAAATTAAGGCCTATTAAACACACAAATACATATTTTACTACAACACCAAAAGCAATCAGCGCCTATAGCATTTCACCTCCCTTATATGTTAAGAAAGAGGTTTTAAATGCAGGACAGCACGAACTACATCTATTTTTACCTTTTTAATTGTTGCGATGGTGTCACTGTATGCTACGGGAAAACTGAGGTAGATGCCCGTTGGCAGGAGGAACTCCATGGTGACCTGTTCCCGACCCTCCTTCTCCCACACATCCTGCAGGTCGCAGTAAACCCCCGGCGGCATGATGCAGGTCGTTCATCTACGGGCAACTGCACTGCTCAGAGCACAAGGACACATACTTTATTGTGCGAACAAAACACAATTTGTAAAAGAAACAAAGCTAGTGAAGCAAAAAAAATCCAAGCTTGATGATAGATTATTACTTTTATTTTAACCTCTTTTGTCCTATGCTGGCCTTTACATTTTGTCAATGTTTTTTTTCTCCATTCATTTCTATATTGATGCTTTGGCAATGATGTATGTGACCAATCATGCCAATAAAGTACTTTAAAAATTTATAATAAATTGATATGAAGATAATATTCACTATTTGTTTGTAGCCTACAGAGAAACAATATGTGATTTGAAAGCAAACGATGATATACATGCGAAACATGGATATTTGTTAAAAGGTGTGAACAAGTGAATATGTGCTCGTTTCAGTGTTATGAATTAAGTCAAACTCAGTAGTATTGATAGCAGACATTAGTATAATTAAGTGATGATGCATTAACACACACTCACTCTCCCTCTCTGTCACACACACACACACACACACACTTACGAGATACAGTGCCAAGACTTTCTCAGGCTGTTTGTATCTAAGGTTTCAACCATCATAGCCGGTCAGAGAAAACCGAGAACTTATTATGTATCGCATATTTGGACACCACGTTAGTAGAGCAATAGAAAAGCGCATCATGATCATCGAACAACGAGAACATTTAATAAACGAATATGCATTACATACGCAACGAAGAGAGACTGTTTCTAATGATTGGTACTTTTCCACACCAATTACATTATTCCTGATTCATTCACGCGTAAGAGTCGAGGACAAACCCCGGCCTGAGTGACTTTCACTCACCGGAAAAATAGGACAGAAGAAAATGAAAACGTATCCGTGTCTACTTGCCTGTACGAGCCTCGCCGGCTGCTTATTAATCCATTCTGAACACAATCATACGTCAGATTGAAAAAGAATGTCCCTCCGTGAGTACCTGTCGGACTGACCTAGATGTCTACAAACATTTAGGTTTACCGATTCCCTCTTGATTTTAGTCCGTCGTGTCGTTGATGTGTCTCAAGCACCTGAGTTATCCTTAGTGATTTTGGAGTGGGGAAGTGACAAGCAAACGCACTGCGCGAGGACTCCTGTGCACGCGTTCAGGCAAGTTAGGGCTCATCTATGAAATATAATAAGCTATCCCTCAACATTGAGTCATCAATTCCTTGTGTCCCATCCTCCCTCTCCGACGTTAGTATATTTCTAGAAAAAATATGGTTACTTTTTGTGGGAGGTCTTACACTGAAGTGCAACTGCTCTAAAATATGAGTTGGATTGGACAACTTTTTAGAGGACTGTTTACGTTTTACATTACGGTTGTGCACAACGATGATAATCCCTAAAATCATATAGGACGACTGAATGGTGAACGCCAACGGCTGCTTTTGACTAAGTTGGGTGCATTTTCCCACCTCACCTGTCTTAATTTGCATACTGTCGGTAGTATGTTGCAGCTATAATATTATTATATTATTCATTTTATTATATCCGATCTGTAATTTGATTTGTAAAGTTGTTTATACGTTTTAACCGTACCTGCTTCGTAGTAGGCTGGATCACATTACATGGTTTGTTGTTAGTGGTGGTGGTGGTGATGTTGGTAGTAGACTGAGTATTATACTAGTATTGCCTTTGGATCGTGCATAACTGTCTCTTTCTGTCCCTGAGTGCAGGTTATTACAGATTACAGTTTACCCAGCTGAATATATGCATTGCTTTGCAAAAGCGTAGTAACTAACTCATCAGTTTCATGTATCTTAGATATTTCCTCTGTTTATGTGACAAATTAGACAGAAGTGTGTTCCTGTGGGAGAATAGAGGAAGCTCTATTTCTGGTTACCTCTGCTTGCATTTTTATAATTATGGGCCCATAGGGAGGTCAGTCAAGTTCAAATTGTCATTCAAAAAATATTTATAAAAAAAAAATATTAAAATAACAGTGACCAGTGGTGACTTGTGAAACTTCCAGTAAACTGACTGCTAATGCAAGGTGTGATTTACTGAGTTTGCAGAAGTATGCAAAGCAGGAGTTGGTAGAGACAACACACACACACTTTCCAGCTAGAACTTGTCCTTTTTTCAACCATCTAAGAGCTCCATCTTTCCACATGTAACTCACAAGAACAGAACGTGCAAAGATAACCTGAGATCAGATTGAGTCTACACGTGATTTGAGAAGAGCTTCAAAATGAAAGTGCTCTAAAAAGAACTCTGCACATTCATTTGTCAACTGCAACACCTTTAATCAATGGCCAGTATTTCATCAAAATTTACTTGAGGTTTGGTTATTAAATCTGCTGTGTGATGATATGAAGTACGTTCTAAGAAATAAAGTTACCAGACTACTTTTCTTTATCATTCAGGTGGTACCATCATCTGATATCATACTGTATATCTCTTGTAGTCGCTTTTAACTGGGAAGGTGAATGCAGATTACATTTAATTAACTTTTAGTGTAAATGCACATAGTCTATTATGTAAGTAAAATTATTTAATTATTTAAAGGTATTCATATTTCAAGTAAAAGTAAATTTAAGCTACAAATTATAAGCCCTTGGGGGTGCCACTTCAGCAACAAGGAAAAGTACCATGTAGTACAAATTAGACAATATCAATTTGCACACGATACGTAAACAATAGAATATAGTTTCTTGCAACAATGCACACTTAATTTCCAACGTTTCATGCAGAATCATCTTTAGTTTAGTTCTATACAGAAGGTTGCTTATGCAATGGCAAGTTAAACTGCCTAAAACCATATAATTTTGGTTCATGTTTTAAACCATATACCAGCAAATAAATCCATTATACTGATGCAGTACAAATAAAGACTCTGGCTTGATTAAAAAAAAAAAAAAAAAAAAAACAACCACTGTTGAGCGAGCTATCACTCACAGCTGGTAAAAACAGGAAGTGTGTGTGCAGAACAGAAACTCCAAGTCAAATAAAGCTCCCTCACTCCCACCCCCTCCACCAACCCCCACACCGTTTGTTGACGTCCCCCACCCACTCACTCGCTACTGGAGGGACTGACAGATGTACATCTAAACCAGCAGCACAAAACATATTACAGATGAGCACAGGAAGGACAGAAGTGCATTGTCCTTCGCACCATCCTGCACATTGTTTGTATTAATTCAAGTGCAGAAACTACTGGGAAAGTCTATGGGAAAATATAAGTGCTACACAATCCATACGTGTTGGCTCAGGCTTATAAAGATTTGAACACTACACAAGCGTATCACTATTGATAGCACTCAGAACAGTCATGCACCAGTCATCCTTCTCACCACATAAATGACTCGTACGTAAACTACCTCCAGACTTATTGTGAAAATCTGCTATCAAAATCATGTCCTCTCCTCACCATGGCAACAATTCCAGCTCCTTGTCTGTCCTTGAGACTAAAGAACATGTCGTCTCTTTACAAATGCTCTTAACAATGGCTTTATTGAGTTGTCTGTTATGGACTTGGTCTAATATATATTTGTTTATTTGTCCTTGAGAATGAACTGTTTCTGCTCAGCACAATAACACTCTTCTGAAATAGACTGAATCATTGATTGTTGAACAAGACCAAGGTTTCACTTTTTTGGAGCCAGGAACAATTAAAGTGTAAATGCTTTCAGTAAGATATATTTTTAAATGTAATCCAACTATTTAGATATCAAACTTTATTCCTGAACTTTTCCTTCTCAGAAAACATTAAGTCCAAGTAGTTTTAAAATGTACTTTCCTCTGTCAATGTTCTGGGACCCTCAAGGGTAAAGTATTATTCTGAAAGATAATTAAAGGTACTAAAGGTACAATGCATTTAGTAAAACTAAGTAAAACTAACTACTACAGGTAAAAAAAAAAAATGCATGGTCAAGGGTACCACTCCAGCAAAAAGGAAGGATGTTGTTTAGTATTTTTCCCTGAGTGATACATGAGTGCCTGATTAACTTAACTCTATTAAATAAAATAAAATTAAATTAAAATTAAATATAATAAGTGGATTGTGATTTCCACCAATTTAACTCTTTTTTTTTTTTTTTTTTTAAAAAAAAGAACCCCACTTTGAAAAAACACTAAACTAAACACAAGAATAATTAAAAGACACACTAAATATGTGTGATCTTAAAACATTTGAAAAACAATTCATATTTAAGATATTTAATTGCACATGACAGTGTGCTCTTGCACTTGGTCGATAAAGGTACATAGTAAGTTTCAAAAATGTTTACTCATTCTAAGTTCACACATTTTTGGTGCGACTTTGTACCCAGAAGAAGTCATTTGACGAGTAGCAGTAACACATCTGTACAAAATTGCGTTTCTCACAAATTACCTTATCTATTACATGCTGTCTGAATGTTTCATGCATTCATGGCAATGCATGTATTTTTTTTATATGCAAAAGATTAAACATACATCATTTTAAAGATGACTAAATCATGTAATGTTTTATATATATGTCACTCTGTGTCATACTTAATGAGAAGAGTACTGTTAATTAAACTTCTTAACCTAATTTCTTCTAAGATTTAAATACGATTTTAACCACTTAGAAATCATTATCTTTGGGACGTCTCTGGCTAATCAGTCTTTAGGGGAAATAAATATAGCAATCCACGTGTAAGGGAAGCTGCTGTTATATTATTACATTCAAAACTGTAAACACCTAAGATGGCTTTGGATTACAGATTACATTTAATTATAAGTAATGCATCCAATATCCACTACAGGTACAGAGTAGGTACAGGAAACGAAATGTGGTTCTTTCGAACTTGGGATTTTCATGCGAACACTTCATCTATTTCACCAATCGATGGCGCCATATCCCGTATTAATCATGTTTATGCACGCGCTGTTTTGGATATTCTTTTGCATTGAGTATAAACAAAACTTAATTACCTGGTTTTGTGAAGTTAAGGCTTTAGAAAAAAATAACTTCCCATCCTCACGTAAAAACCCCAATTAAAAAGATAAACACTTTTAAACCACGGTTTAGTTTATTAAAAACGTAATTTCTAACCAAATTTCTTACAAAGGTCATAGAAAAAAACTAAACCAAAAACACGAAGATAAAACTAAAATTAAATAAATAACAATAGAAAAATAGATGCATTCTTAACATTTTATGGTCAAATACGCCTATACAAACAAAAGAGCGTGTAACCTCTTATCAAAAAAGTGAACCAGAAGATTTGTCCATACACAAAGCAGATTTAGTTCCAACTTATAGAACATTTTCACAATCGGTATGAAAAAAATCTAGCACTTCCTTAACTAACTTTCTCAGTGTACGTTTTACAGTTTGTGGTAAACAAATTACAAGTCGAACAATTATAACTAATTATCGATGCATTTAAGTCACTAATATTTAGCGTTGATGAGTAAAAACAAAGCACTGCGAGAACTGAGAACACTTTTCTGAGAAAACTTCTCCTGCATCCAAACATCCACATTTCCGGACAATTTTAATCCAAACACCTATTTCTTTTCAATCGTGCTCCAGGTCGGCCTGGCTGTACGGATGATGTGGCGCATAGTTGGCGATGGGAATAGCGCTTCCTCCGGGACTCTCCGGAGCCGACACACCGCATATAGTGCGCCCGTTGTGCGGCGCAAGAGCGTGGTATGAGTGCTGGTATGGTCCGTAGGACGGGTGGACATTTGCAGTGTGGTAATAACTCACGGGAGAGCTGGCATAGCTGTTGGGAGACGAAGGACGCGCGTTCCCGCTGCTGTGAAAGCTGTAGGGTGAAACCGCGGTGTGCGCGCCTGGCTGTGGCACGACGCTCCATGCGCCTCCGACTAGAGGGCTCTGCCAGTACACAGGCTCTTGGTGGAAGTATAGAGGTTCGGGGAAGTTAACAGACGGTATGTAGGATAAAGCAGGTGCTCGGAAAGGTCTCCTGACGCGCCTCCGGCGACGGTAGTTGCCCTTGTCGAACATGTTGTCGAAAGCGGGATCAAGCGCCCAGAAGTTGCCCTTCTTTTCTCCAACGCTGCCTCCTCCTCCGCCACCGCTGTCCCGGGGCACTTTAACGAAACACTCGTTGAGGCTGAGATTGTGACGGATGCTGTTCTGCCACCCCTTTTTGTTCTTCTCGTAGTAAGGGAACTTGGAGATGATGAACTGGTAGATCCCGTTCAGTGTCAGTTTCTTCTCCGTGCTTTCTCGGATGGCCATGGCGATAAGCGCCACATACGAGTACGGAGGCTTCTCCAAAGCTTTCAGCTCTGTCCGTGCGGCGTGCACGCTAGCCTGTTCGTCCTCCCCGGTGGTGGATACCGTGTCCAGGGAGATTTCCAAATGTTCCATCTGCTGACGGGATAGTTCTGCAGATCCGTTCTCCATATTCACGGGTTTCAAGATAGATTATGATGTAGGCTAGATTATGTGATGTAGACTAACAGGTTAGAAGCGCTACCGAATAAAAAAAAAAAGAGCAAGGTGTGTGAAGCCCCGCCCACAAACAACGAGCAACATTCCCACGATCAGGTCTGTAAACGCGGCGCTTCAAAAGCTCTCAGGTGTGAGGTGACATGAAGGTCGGAGACGTGTTTTGACTGAAAGTTACATTCAGTCTGCAAAGCTCGTTTGAAGTACATTGCTGTTTTGATACATACAGTCCAAATTGATCATTACTTTGATTTTCTTTCTGGAAAACTAATACGCCAGCCCTCTGTTATCAGTATACGTTTTGTATATTCTTTGTCCCCGTACATGGGCTTTAAGTAAAGCAGTGCATTGCAGTGATATAACGGTACCAAGAGGTAGCCTACTTCTCATTTAGCATGTATTTTTATTTTTATACCTGGATGTGCATTACCAAACGACCTTTAATTAGCATTTAGTCCAAAGGTACCTCAGTGGTCCTTAAGGTCCAAACGTGTACCGTCAAGTATTTTGAAAGAAAGCTACATCACAAAGGCGTACGATACGTCATGATACAAAACCTGAAGCCTTTACTATCGCCAAACATACATTACAACACAGAATGAATACTTTTCTTTGCATATTTTAGCTGAGGAAGTTGGGATCAGAGCACAGGGGCAGCTATGATTCGGTACCCCTGAAACAGTGATAGTTTGTGGTGCTGGGGCTTGAACCCCAAGCTTCCAATCAATAATCCAGACCTTTAAACACTTGAGACATCACTGCCCAAGGAAAATTACCACAGATTAGTACTTTTTGTTTGTTTTTTAGTCAGCAAGCAGAACATATTCTAAGAAAATAAATCCCCCAAAATAAATAATCAAACATAAAATCATAGATATGAATGAATGAATGGCATGTAAATTTGAGACCTGACATTTTAGTCTACAATTGTGATGTTTATTTCTTTAAATAAAAAATAGGGGTTTATTTGTTATGGACAAAAAATAAATCACGACTTGATTTACAGATAATTGAGACCCTTATTATAACAGAAGTACAGTACATACATACTTTTATTACATACGTACATACAAAGAGCATGAAAAAGTAGGCAAATTTCCTTCATGTAACCAAGATAATAAACTATAACCAGGGTTTGTTGGACAACTTTATTAACTTACAGTGTATTTATGGTTTTAACACACCCTTGACAAGTAATTAAAATTCACTATACACATTCACACCATATAAATGCTTACACACCAAATAACTTCAAGTCTTTGCCATGAACCATGCACACTGAAAACAAAAATTAAATGCTAAATTTAATTCAACAAAAAAAAAGAACTGCTGTATTCCATAGAACAATGTAGAGCACATTTATCTTCAGATTTTGAATCTAAATACATAAAGTTCTTTCAAATCAAGTCCCTTCATTAAGCCACCTTATAAACTTAATCTATTCATCTTAAATACATGTTGAAATTAAGTGTAAATGTTGTGTAGTTTAATGCAAGTACAAAATATCTACACACATAGCTGTGTACACACTTGCTGGTGTAGGAGTGTACATGGGTACAGTAGAAGTTACCCAATGCTTGAGCTGTTCAGTGCATTGAACTGGAGATGTTACCACATTGTTTCACCCTTACAACAGGTATTTACCGAAAATATACGTATGAGCACAATCATACAGCATTCCACTTAAAGACTCGTATTACTTATAGAAAAAAATGTCATTATACAACACAACAGCACCTCATGTACCATGCTGAATGCACAGGTAAGATAAACCACAAAGGCTAATTCTCTTCAATTAATCACAACATGCTGCTTTATTTCAGACATCATTATGAAAGCATTTTGTAAGAGCAAATGTTTAGAAAAGCTCTTTTATGGTTTTGGGCATGATGGGATGCTCTCTTCCATGTGTGAGCAGAACTTAATTGGTACTTGATACCAGTTAGTTTATTTAAGTGTTCTCAAAACCTGACCCAGCACAAAACGTGCTTCCTGTTGGATCACAGAATATGCAGACAAAGCAGCAAAAACAGCTTCCAGTAGCATAAATTCTCTCTAGGTCATTCCAGCCTAAAAATGGTTGAAAGCACCTAAACCCAGTGTACATCACATTAGGAGACATTTGTGAACTTGATGTTTGAACAACATTCTCATCTCCAGTTGTAGTAAAGATAAAATGATATAAATGATAAGTTGGCAGTTAAGCTGGTGACCAAAAGACCCGGCCATATGGACTTGCCAAAACAACCTGCAAATAAAAAAAGAAGGAAAAATTAGTCAATAAATTTGGATGCAACAATCATTTGACTTAATAATCAGTAAAACAGTGCTGGACCAATTATTATGGCAATACCGCTAGGATTAAGCTCCAGGACGTAGTTCTCACCTTGCCATTTGGATTTGCTGTCACTGTCATTCCCTGTGGTTGTGTCCACATGGCAATTGGATGACCCTGAAGAGCTGCTCATTTTGTTTTCCACATGTTCAAAGACACTGCCATCTTCAAACAGTGAACCCAAGTCTGAAAGGACATAAAGGCACAACTTCACCATGGAAATAAGGATTTAGCATGCTGCAAATTATAAGCCACGATTTTATTCCACGATTTTTTGTCCCTAATTGGTCACTTCCAAACCCTAATTCCCAACCAGCAACGGCTTACTCCTATCTTACAACAGGGGGAAAGCCAGCAAAGCACTTCCTCTGAGACATGTGAAGCCAGGCAAATGCAACTTCTTCAACCGATGCCCAAAACTGGCAAATGTCACTGTGACTGTGACAAGAGAGAGAGGTTATGTCATCCCTCTCACCCAGCGAGCAAAACCAATCTTGCTCCCTTTGCTACCATCTACATACCGCTGTAGCATTCTTAACTGTTTTTACCTTTTACATTTTTTAACATTTCTACATCACATTCTTTTGGATCTGATCAGAGGCTATAGCTGTGTACCAAAATATACTAAATCTATTGTGGCA
>JAOTRN010000019.1:5456712-5472560 GCA_028566695.1 Bagroides melapterus
TGTATAGAGAGATGTAGGATTAAATCATTATACAGATGAAATGTTAGTAGTGAATGCAAGTATGAATAACACACATTGAAAAAAAAAAAATTGAATTAAAAAAAATTCTTAATTCGGCACAGAACACAGCTTTCACTCTGAGCAACACACTGACCGTGATTAAGGCTTTGTCTGCATCTCGGCTGCGTCTGAGCTGGTGGTTAAGGAGCAGAGCCCTCAGCTGTCGGTTCTGGTGCTTGATGTAGTACTCCACCGCAGTCTGACACGGCCTGCACAATTTGTAGGTCTGCTCAAGGTGATGCTTGTACACCTCTATCTCTTCGTCGAAATTGTCCTTCAAAAAAAAAAAAAAAAAGGAGATTTTAAATCAGGCATGCTTAAAAAAAAACATACACAAATACTTTTTCAGCATCTATGACTGACTCTGAATAGAAATTACTGAGTGTCAGTTTCAGGTTGGAGATTCTTATCAAATGCGGAAGAACGGCATAATAAGCGGCGCAGGAGGGAAACTCAGAAATAATAAATCTCATTGACAGCATGTTTTTCCAACTAACAAAGAGTGAAATAAAAGGAGAGAGACAAACACCCAAGGAATAAAATGCCAAGCTCTCCATTAAAAGTTCCGGCTCATATAAGGAGGAGAGCGTACAGGTTTTAAACAAATTCCTCTTTTCAAAATATTTGGCTGTAATATACATCACTACATCACTCTATCTAAGCTTTAATGAAAATGTAAACTGTGAAGAGAAAGAGCAAACTTTTGAATTTAAAGATTTTTTTTTAAGAAGTTGATCGATGGATCTGGTCACTTATAATGTAATCATGATTAGGTACAGGTCTCTCTCTCTCTCTCTCTCTCCCTCCCTCTGTGTGTGAGAGAGAGAGAGAGAGAGAGAGAGAGAGAAAATTAATCTCCAAAAGAGTGATGAGGCAATCAACACTGACAAGACCAAGTACAAGTACACCAATTTCTGGGAAAAATTCCAAAGTGCTCATTTGTCAACGTAACCTGATACATTCACGGAAAGGCAGCGTGAAGTCACAACAGTAGGAAATGCTTAAATTAACCTATACAGCAATCATGTATGGCCAGCTAGTTAGTTAAGTGTGTTAATACAAACAAAAGGGAAGAATATAAGTATATGATGTGTGCGGTCATCGTCCTCGTCTGCTCCTGAATCGTTTTAATGTAGCACACTGTGTTTGTGACTGACAAAAGGTCAACAAGTTGTTATGGGTGAACATTCTGGCTAAAAGCTATCATGGTTTTGGTTTTCAAAAGCCAGTAGGACGTAGCTGCTTTTTCAGGTTGTTGAAACTTCTTGTTCATTTGGCAGCAGTAAATATAAACTAACAGTCAGGGAATCTGCACATCCCAAGTTCCACGCTAATCATTTCTCTGATTCCGTATCCAATAATTGATAGACAGTCAATTTATATGAAAGAAAATACACGATACCTGGGCATAGATTTATTTAGTTATATTTTTTTCATTCATTCATTCACGCACCAGGTTCTCAGCTTTAGTCTCGCTCATGCATTGTGCTCCATGTTTGTACGCCCCATCTGATTCATTATACAGAATTCCAAGCTGGAGATCTGAGACCTCCTTTCACCCTGCTATACACTACACCCCAGTATTTTAATTAAAAGAAAAAAAAAATCCATCCATACCTCTTCTCTGGGAGTGAATGAAGCCAGTTGTTTAATCTTCACTGTCTGGTGGTTGTTACATTTCTTACACAGCAGCATTTGGCAGTTTACCCACTGTAAAGTCTTGGGGGTATCAGACACAGGTAGGCCGGCTGACACGCCGTGGTTGAGGTGCTCCATATATTGCGCAGGGATTGGTTTGTTATAGTCACCATTCTAGTTTTTTTTTTTTTAACAAAAATAAAAGCATTATTTGAAATTACCAAATTAACAAGCAGTGTGATTTTTCAGTATTTAACACACGTCCGTTTTGTTTCTTTGGTAAAACAGTACCTCTTGGAAGCCGTTGTACTGCTCGCAGTAAGGACAGTCCCAGCAGTTCCTGTTTCCATACGGGACCTGTGTGTCCTGATTACAAAACCAACAATTCACCTTCACATGTGTGGGTTTCTTCCTAAAAAAAAAAAAAAAGATTTATTTGGGAAATTTAATGCGTTTAAACCCACTGTTAATTATAATTATAAAGAAATGTGCAAGTTTTGTGACTTTTTTGAACCAGGTCCAGTAAGAACCTAATATTGGTGCAATAACAACAACAACTGTAATACTTGATGTTAAACTGTCATTAATTGTTAGATGTATTAAATGTACACAGTGAAGGCAAGACATTAAAGAACTTGGGTCACTTCAAAATTTGATGTTCACTTAAACAAAAAAAACCCCCAAACAAACCATTCTCAACAACCAACGCGCAAAACGTTAAGCTCCGCCCACTTGACAATCGTTTAAAAAAGTTACAGGTATGTCTCGTTATGATGGAATTTCCTTTCTAAACCTTATAAACCATCGTAATCGGTGTGTAAATACATTAAAACATACATAATGCATAACGTTTTCTAAAGTCAGAGCGAAAACATCTAGATTCTTGCATTTATGAACCTTTCATTCCTGTCCCTCATTAGACCGATATTTCAGAGCATTTTTTTTTTCTCAAAATAATGTATTAATAAAGTAGATTTTTTTCTTGAGTAAATAAAGAAATAATTTTCCAACAAAATACAAAAAGTCCTCATAGTAAAACTTTATAATTCAAAAATTAAAACCTTGGCACTTTTTTTGGTTTCGTTATTAAGTATGCAAATATATGTATATTCAATTAGATTGAGCCTCATTAACATAAATAAATTATAGGTAAGTATATCAACAATCAACTGGCAAACACAAAGTGATATCTATTCTTTTTAAAAAAAACACCCTGTTCAACTTAATATTTTCACTAGCAGAAATAAAAACAGGTTATTTTTTAATGGGTCTGACACTTGTATAAGGCTTAAAGAGGGGGAAAAAAAAGCAAGAAATATTTATGAAAGTGCTAACGGTACCTAAGCTAGATGCTATTAGCACTTCATTAGATGGGTGGTAAAATATAAACTGGTTTTAAAAAAACATTCTTTAGCTAAAAAAATGTAATTCTGTATTATTAACACAAAGACAAAGCACTAGTTGTGGAAAAAATGATACAGTAAATAGTTTAAATGTCTCAGGCTCGTGCACCGGGCCTCAGCGTTTGAGGTAACGCGCGCGACACGGTGGTACCTGTTCGTGATTTTGTAAATGAGCGCGCCGCCGCTGAGACAAGCCGCGACCCCGACCCCACCGTACAGCAGCTGTGGATACTGCACCAACACCTGGTTCATAAGCTCCATTGCGAAATAAGCTTTAGTGTATTTGACTGTAGTATTTCCCCCCTAGTTGCACATTTGTGCATACACGCGCTAACAAAAGCCTGCGTCAATCAACCATATGATCACTTCCAGGTTATGAGTTACGTGTCAAAATAAAAGTCCACAATCGCTTTTTATAGTCGTTGGCTTTATTTGGACCATGGATAAAACGGCTTTACAATCTCAATACAGTTGATATAATCTCAGTTCAGATAGGGTCATATAAAGATAATACAATAAGAAAATTACATATTCCGAGGTTCTAAATTCTAAAATTCCCATTTATAAGGGAATTCGACTAGGTTGATTGTGTCAAATGTGTCAAAAAGCAAAGCAAAATCAGAAATTATTTCAATGGTATATTTTAATACTGTATTACACTAATTTAGAGTATATTTTAGACTATAAGGCTTTACACCCATTTGTGATTCTTCCCCAACCTGATCCCACAAACCTAAAGCACACGGTTGTATATAGAATGCCTTTGTATGCTAAAGCATTACAATTTTATTTCACTGAAACTAAGAGGCTCAAGCAAGTTTCAGCATGACAACATCCTTGTCCAAATTGAGGCTCATGAAGACATGGTTTGCCAAGGTTGTTACAAAAGAACAAGTGTACTTCATAGAGCCCTGACCTGAACCCCTCTGAACACCATTAAGATGAACTGGCATTCTGACTGTGCTTGACCTCGAGTGCTGTCGTGACTGAATGCAGCAAATCCCCACAGACACATTCCAAAATCTAGTGGAAACTCTTCCCATTTTGATAACAGGAAAAGGATGACTAAATCTGAAATACATTGTTCAAAAGTTATATATAGATATGATGATCAGATCTCCACAAATCATCAGTTATGTAGTACATAAGAGGTTGAAGTCACAAGGTGGTGAAGTGGGTAGCTTTGCCTTGTTATAACTCCAGATTCTCAGCTCAGGTTACTGTCTGTATGCAAGTTTTGCCTGTTCCTTGATGTCTGTGTGGGTTTCAGCTTATATCTGTATTTCTGAACAATGACACATTGCATAAGGGCTTTAAAGTCTGAAGATTGGTTGAAGATGCACAAACAGGCTACATCTGATTGATGCTTATAATTATCTATGTAGACACATCTTGATCATGCATTTTAAATTAATTAATGCAAAATGCTAAAAGAAAAAAATTAATGAGTACATAGATGACACTATGTAGTGCAGATCCTAAGTTATATTCTGTCCTGACCTTGCACTTGAAAGTTTAAAAAAAAAAAAAAAAAAAGTCATTCAGAACAGCATTCATTTTATTGAACCCCTGCTTGTGTACGTATTTTCATTTTTCTGTAAAAGACAAACCGACCGTCACAAACAGAACAGTAAACAGACATGAAATAAGATCACTACATGATGAACATGAACAAAAGAACTGCAACATCAGTTGTACAGTATGTCCCAAAGAGCTCCGTCACATCTTCATAACAGCATCCTTCCCATTTAGAACAGGATCCGCTGAACAGTTCAGTTCAACACACAGCAGACTGGACAGAACCATGAGTTAAATTAAAAACTACAACTAATAAAAAAATATCCCAAAATAAGAATAATTTAGTTAACTTAATATCACTAGGTGCTTTAGGATGACCTCTTTCTGTACAGTGATGCAATATTAACACTTAGCTCTAGAACTTACATGTGAACCATATATTAATATCTCACACATTTGAAATTAAAGTGTCAGTGAGGATTCACGATAAACTTAAATCAAAATTTTTACATCCAAATAAAAAAATAGCCTCTTTTTTTTTTCTTTAAAGTCTTTGGATTCTACTGCCAACCTGCATCCTACTGCATCCTTAGGCAAAAACAGTCTCTCACAACAGGTCTCATTTTTTCCAAGTTTAATTGCAGGTCCTAAAGTCTCTTTGTGCAAGTTATACTGGTCTTTATTTAGACGGCTGCCCCAGCAGGTAGACAATGAGCTCATAGGTGGAGAGCACTATAGCCGTGTTGGGAATTTGCCTAATGAGCTGTGGAATGAGTCCTCTGTAAAAAGCAGCATAGCCCTCCTCCACTGCCACCAGGCGGGCCGTTTGGAAAAAGTATTTATATTTGCTACCCTCTTCTCTCAGCCTTGTCCGAATGACCTCTGGAAGGAGACAAGAAAGACAGGGTGTCAGATCACAGCAGGAAAAAAAAGCACTTAATCACTAAAAAAAAACCTGCTGAATGTAGGAAGTGCGATAAGAGGGAGTACAGTTACATACAGCACAAGGGTGACTTGCAATTATTCTGCATTGCTGAAAAACTTTTTACTGTGTATAAATACACACAATTTATCATTTTAACAGTGTGTTCAACTTGTGTTTATTTACTGCACAGATCATTTCAGGAGAGTTCCATACCATGTGGATATGCTATGCAGGAAGCACAGCCTTTGGCAAAAGCGGCTGCTAACATAAGGCTTAGGAAGTCCGAGGCTCTCTTTTCTCCATCACTATTGGCAGACATGAGTTGACGCTCTGCTATGCGCTTCTTCAGTGTCTCGTAGATGAGGAAGCAAATCATGGTCTCAGAGATTCCGGCGTACGATGCAGTGAGGCCCCGGTAAAAGCCTCGTACGCCTTCTGTCCTGTATACGTAGCGAGCACACTGCAATGCGTTCATCTTCTTCTCGCCTCGTGCCCTGAAGGAAAAGCAGATAATTAGTAAATTCTCTACAGGACCACTTTAAACTAGGTTATAATGTAGGTTGTGTGATGCAGATAACCGTGAAACAGGCTACAGTCCCCAAATGGGGAGTGTATTCAGGTTGAGTAGGTGCTCCTTTTTTCTGTTTAAACATTAGTTCAATGTGCAATGTTTCAGGGGCGTAGAGTGGGCAAGGCTTTTCATTACAGGACTATATTTAGAAAAGGCTTCCAACATACTGTTCTCTTGTGACCCTCGAGGCTGCACCGGTCTGTACAAGGATAAATATATCTCAAGCCATTTAAGCTATGAGTGCTACAGTGAGTAAAGATATTTATACTGCAGTGCCTCCAAATCACATGCTCATCAGCAGGATCTAATTAATGACTTTTAAACGCCCCTCGAACAGCACACGTTAGACACGTACAGATTACAGTGCCAAACTGCGTGTTGGGTACAGCCTAACCTACAAACTTCTGTTACAGAATTGGAGGTTCAACATACTTCTTTTCAAGCTGCATCCTGGTTTTGACCATCCAGATGGGGTTCATCAAGGAGTTTGTTACAAATGCTGGAAAAAGAAATAAGGAAACAAAAATCAAAATCACAATAAACAAAAGTACTACTCTTTTCTTTTTTCCTAAAAAAAGTTTTTTACATCAAGAAAACCACACTGTAGTATTGTCTCATGGATGTAAGCCACCAGTCCTGTAAGAAATAAGTCAGAGGCTGCAAACTAACTAATAATTAAAAAAAAGGCAGCCCTGTTTAACTGGTAGCACTGCACTGCTTTTTATCATAACATACATTTCTTTCATTTTCTCCTGTAAGCTGTGTTGTTTAAACAATAAACAGATTTCCAACAAATAAAAAACAATTTACAGCCTGCTAGAAAAAAAAAAGTGCCTGAAATCTACTACATAGCCTTTAAAATTGTTCACCTTTAAAAAAAACTGTTCAACCTTGTCTACCAGGAAATACAGTGGAATTAAAGTTAATTATAGCATGAAGATGACAAAGAGGCAGATATAGAGATTAGATTAGACTCTTAACACCATGGTGACATCTAGTGTTTAACCAATGAAGTTCTGGAACAACAAGCAAACTGTCAAAATAAATAAATTCATAGATTCACACATTGGCAGCTGTGGTTTAGACCCCTGACGTGTACCATATCTGAGTTTTCTCACCTGCAAATCCAGCTGAAGACATGTGCACTGCTCCACTGTTTGGCACAAAGATGCCATTAAAGGTCTCTTTTGACTTGGAGTAAGCTGCAAAATATATTGCCCTGAGAAAGAACAAAAACATTTTAGATAAAAAGGCTAGGGGAACATTACGTCTGCTTTCTGCTTTAGACCCTGTGTAGCTAAGGAGCTCATTTCATTATAAGAAAGAAGGACTGCTGAAAGCCGGCCAGGATTAAACACACAGGCTGTGTCTCAGTGTCCAGAGTGGAACTGTCTGTTCCTCACTGGCTGTTTTCTTTCATGCGTTTCGAAAACAGGCTGAGCTGCATCGCTGCTACAGTAGGAACGAGCAGCTGGAGATCATGTTGCCTATTCATAACTTATTGTTTCTATGTCCGATATAAACAATGTTATGTAAGAAAATTATACACCCTGCAACTACTTAATCTCTTCAACCAACAAATCTCTTCCTACAGTTATGTTTTATGAAGATTATAGTTACTTTAAATCTTTTGAGAAACTACATTCAGTTAGTCAAAACTGGATTTATGTTTTACCTTGATGGCGCAACGCCAACCAGATTTGGACCCAGTCCTCGGAACAGCGAACTTGGTCCTTCTTTTTCCAAAATTGACCTGGTCAAGAAAAAAAAAAAAAAACAAGGACATACTTAAGAAAAAAAGAAAACACAACCCATGGTTCAGGAAGTTCAGATGACACAATGGCACCTACAGGGTTTGGATTCTACTGAATATAGTTGCATATTATTCATTGATTGGCAGTAAAACACAGTAGGGCTCAGCTTAACTATTTTTCCAATGCAAACTGGTTTCCATGGTTGATCTCAAGGTCAGGAAAGTTAATCATCTAGTCCTTAAGTAAACATGAACTCAGCCATCTTTGTTCACTGCATAATCATTGTAGGTAATCTTTCCCCAATCAGGCCACCCTATGCATGTGTGTCCAAACCACGAACCTGTATTAACCCAAGTTATGGCCTGAAATTCAGTATTGCTGAGGGAAGTGCTATGAGGCAGGATGTTTCAACAGTGCTTCTTGGAAAACCTCCATGTTTAATTACATTGAGAAGTTAATGGCTGGATGAGAACAGAAAACGTTTTAACATAGGCAAGCTTGAAACCTTTTTCCTCCATGCACAATGGCTCTCCACAAGCCTTTTAAGTTATCCAGCTGAGTCAGCACGCCATAATTACATCAGATGTACTGGGAGCAACAAAAAACAAAACTCTGTAGTGAATCAAACTACAGGATTAACAATCCATTCATGAGAACCTTAGAAAAATCATATTTAGTACAGAAAAACTCAAAAGGTTAGTATTTATTGTAACTAAGCATTCAACTGGCTAAACAATACAAACCTTGACAAAGTCCATCACAAATACTGTACCTTACACCTGACATTCACCATCAATTACATTTACCCAGAACTCTATCAAACTTTAACAGAGAACAAAACAAAGGAGAGCCATTTCATAATCTCATAATGACATGGCACGTTTATTATATATACTCAGCACTGTTTTACAGACATTGCTGTCATTGCAGTCACAGACAAGAAAATATGCTGAAAAGAAACTCGCACCTCCTGAGTTCAGGCAGAAACAGTCTGTGCTGGCTAGGAGTAATATGATCTAGCATAGAGAAACCATGTGACAGCACAGCCTTCTCAAAACATTTGCCAGGCCTCCTGTGTGCAATGGCTGACCTCCCAGAAAAGGACATTGAGGCACGCCATCACGTCCCTCATCAGCTTTCATACAACACTGCTACAATCGGGCAGCAAAGCACTTGGGCTTGTACTTGAGTACCTTTACTGTAGGGAACTGTTCTCCAAACTGATCAGCTCTATTAATATGCCAGACATATAAAAGCTGCTAGATCATATGAATTGTTTTTTTGTTTTTGTTTTTTATTACCAATGCTGCAATTCTAGTGCATATGTTAACTGTAATAAAGCCCTCATTAAAGGTGGGCCCTTGGTACATGGTATCTCTCTAACAAAGACCGTGGCAGTATATCATCTGTCCAGCATTATTAGAAAAATACATACTTAATTTTGTATTTATTAGTCACTCCACATGTTCACCCAGACGTGCACTACAGACGTTCTTAGTCACTCTATCATATCTAAGATTTTGGTCAACACGTTTCCTCAACATATTTCTATTGGCCTTTTTTTTTTTTTAACAACCTGTATGTACACACAAAGTCACATTTATGTTAATTGCTTATGGTGTTTAAAAAACTCCTGCTTACCGAAGGACCTGCAGGAGGCTAGGCGTTACTGGTCCAGGTCTAATTACGCCAGCCCCGCTGACAGTACCAAGCTGCACCTGAAACACCGGTCTGAGCGTCAGACCTGATGATTGTAGCCTCGTCTTCAACACCTCTAGTGGGCAGGTCACAATGGCACCCACTGTACCACCACATCTGCAAATTTACCAAAAAGGTAAGTGTTACTTCACAAAAAAAGATAAAATGAAAAGGATTCTATAGCATTATTCAATAATAAGAAATACAGTTTTCACAAACATTATGAGGAAATAAACACTTAAATGAAGAAGTTGACATTCTTTATCCCAAGGCAATTAATTCAACCATGGATCCCCTTTTTCTGTTTATTTACTCATCATGTTTGTGAAAACAAATGCATGTCAGACAATTGCAGTTTGACACTGAGTCCACATTCTGACACACGTTACTAAACGTTACCATTCTGAGATTTACAAAGGTCAAGGAGAACAAACTGAATCCTTGCAAAACAACAAAATATGACGTAGGTAGTATCGATCATGTATCTGCTGCTCAAAACTGACAAACATATGGACAGGAAATTTTATCATACAAAGGCAATAACAACAGAGAAATCTAACCAAAACTAGAAGATACAGAGAGAGAAAGAGAGTTACTGTAAAACTGGAAGGGAGTGAAGAAAAAATTAGTTTACACAAGTTATATGATTTTCACCATGTTTGCCTCATCTCTGTGCTCTAAAGTTAGCAGGGCATAGTTCACCAGACTGACGTAAAACTGGTGTGAAATGAACTTTAGCTTAAAAATAAGTTATGACACCGTGTGATAAACATGTACAACACTGATAGTTGGGCGGGCTGTTTTGAGCTATTGTGTATTTAGAACAAAAGTACACCTGGATCATCCACTGGAATCTGTAGTTATGGTCCAAAAAAATCCAGAAAGTGAAATCAGCAATTCTAAAAAGAATATTAAAATATTTGATCAGACCATGGCATCTGATTGAATTAAGCCAATCGGTCACTACACAAAGCTTACAGTATGTTCTTACAGATAAGATACTGTATGTATAGGTGATGTATTGAGTCATCAGGGATCAGTGATAATCTCTCACTCATGTACACAAAAAACAAATAAACCTAAGAATATGCAAAGCTGTACTCCTAAGTACTGACAGTTATGTCATGACGACTTGTCACAGATATGTACTGGCTTAATGGGGGACAGATTAAACCCAAATCCGCTTGAGAAGAACAATTTATTTCAGGCACAAGACACACGATTTAACTAGATTGCTAACTCTGTAGAAACTCAAAGCTACACATTTGGTTGTACACTTAAGCTCAGCACCTATGGCCTATTAGGTAATGCCCTATAAAACCAAATGCTTTAAAATAACTTTCTGGCAGAGTTGCAGGAGTCATGTCAGGGCACGGACTTGTATAACATAGAAAAAAGGCTTCAGTGGCACGACAACCACCAGACAGTGTGATTAATATAAATGGGTCCAGAAAAACATGCATGAAAGTCAGGACATAACTGTTATCCTATTTGGCCCATCATTAGCAGTGCTCCTTTTTAATCGTTTCATCTAGCACCATTATAAACACTACGCAGGTCACGTTGACAGAGTGCACAGAGTGAGACACAAATAGAGTAACAAAAGAACATCTGGTTTAAAAGGCACCACCAATGTCACAATATGTTCCCTTACACGTGAGCAACCATAGAACCCTATATATATTCAGTCACTGATTAGAATCAGAATTAGAATCAGGTCTTATTCTATTAGAATTGTTTATGACATAATGCCCCATGACTGAAACATAATGTTGCTTATATTTACTATATATTAAAGGATACGTATAAAAAATTGTAAACTATAAAAATTTGTTACAATGGAAGCGCTGACGTAAGATCTGGTAGCCCGTGGTTACAGGTCCTGTTTTTGTCAGGCGGCTCCACGGGGATTGACCTTAGATGAGCAAAGAGCGAAACCACCTTTTCAATCTGCTTTTGTCCCCAGAGATTACTTTGCTAAACTGTTTATTATGTAATCAATACTGAATGATGACCAGTGAAGGTTTTGGAGTGGAATAGAAAGTGTGATGAAAGAGTGAAACAACCAATCTACCAATATAAGGCAGTCAAGGAATATGGAAATGGCTGTTGATATATACAGCATAAAAATGGTACAACAGCTTATATATAAATATGAAAGAGAGAGAGGTCATATCCGTGTCATATGTAGTGGAAACAGAAACAAACAGATGAGGCAGAACAGCTATACACAATCGACATAATATTAAAATTGCACAACTGACAATGTCACGTCTTTCCAGCCCAATGATATTAGGAACATGATGAACTTGAGACTCGACCTGGCAACCCGGACATCATGGTATGAGACCTGGCTAGCCAGCGATGTCCATGAGCTAGCGTGCTTAACTAGCGACCTGAAACCTCAATGTCATTTGGCATTTCGCTTTATATGAAAGCGCGAAACGTTTAAAATACTATTAAAATATCCAGGTTATTCAAATAACAGAAAAAAGTATGTGCACTGGTTAGGTGACTCAAATTAGTAAAGTTTGTCCGACCTCACATGGTAGCACCTGCTTAGCTTTTAACGCCGCCAGATAGCTGTGAGGAGCACAGCGGATAGGAAGAGCGAGCAGTCCGTGTTAACAAACACACATCATTTTAAACATTTTACTGAGAGAAAAGCAGAAAAATGGCGAACTTACCCCCCGGCGAAAAGATGCAAAAACGTGTCTTTTTGTGCCATTTCAAATTGTCATCATACACCTAAGGTTTTTAAGATGTAAAAACTAAAAGAAAACGAACGATAGCAACGTCTCTAAACCGGCCTCAACCAGCCAAGCCGGCTTCTTTATAGCGCTGGAGCGGTGTGCGCAGAATCGAACGAGAGGTCTGGTTGGGTGTTAGGCTGCGTCTAAAGCAGTATTTTGAAAAACAACAAGTGCTCTATATAAACCGCTATTTTCTTCCCTGAGTAGTACGCCTATGTAGGGGCTAATATGGAGTATTAGAATTCAGTGCTGTGACGTCAGGGAGGTTGGGTCGCTCGTGTCCTGGCTACGCAAATAGAATGATTTGAATGGGCCAGGCGGGGGAGTTGTCTATGACGTGATACAGACACCCAATCTTCCGACTGCACTGTGGTTACCGTCTGTAAATTTGTCCTGACATTTCAAATAAAATGAGGAACTGTGCCGTACAGTGTCATGTGCTGCATCTACGGAATACTTTCTATATCCAGTTGTGAAATCATATACCAGTGGAAACTCCAACGTAACCACCCCATTCTTTTTTATGTTATTATTTACGTACATGTCACACACATGTCCTAGATATTATTGTAGACACTTAATAAGTGTCACTTTCACGAATATTTAGATTTTTCTGTCATGCTCAGTAAAATGTTTGGAGGAAATATGCTTGTGCCGTTAGCGTTCATAGCATAATTGTTGTCACATTATATTTTTAACCTATTAAAACTAGAAGATCAACTAAGCTGGAAATTCCTTTCACATCTTTGGTGCTTGTGATAAGAAGAGTCTGTAAAATGTAATGCAGGTATGTAGAGTGGCCTATAGGGAAAGGGGTGTGAGCCGGGGGGAGGGACAAAAGCTGAGATGAGATACACATCGCTCCACATTCAAGAACTGTGAACTGATAAGTATGTCGTTCAATCATGTCCTTGGCTGTTTACTAATCTGAAATGTACAAGCTTGCTAAAATATGTTACCAAGGACAGTTTATATGCGTCGTTTCATTCAGAATTAGTGATTGTAAATAAAAATACAACATTTCTATGATTTTTTTTGTTTTTGTATTTTTGTATTTCTGTTACACAATACCTCCAATGATCAAGTTAGGTTAAATGTTTACTGTGTCTCATAACAAAGCGGCTTGAAAACACAGAAAACAAGGATGACGACAGAATTAATTCATGTGGCATTCATATGACAATATTTGGATGATTTTTTTTAATATACTCAAGGTTATGAATCTGACTAGACAACTGGTTATACTGGTTGCAGCAGTGCTGTTGTTTGCCAGACACATCAGAAAAATAAATAACAGGCAAGACATTTATATCTGTCAGTATAAAGCAATGACAAAATAGACTTAATCATACACATAATCCTGCTGTTATAAAATGCTCAATAGATATTTGAAGTGACTGTGTGGAGAATGGAGCCTTGACAGGCTATAATCAGAGAGCTTCCATATTAATACCTGCTGCATTTGGCTCAAAGACAAAACAATTGAACACCAAGACTAAGAAAAAATGTTTTTTTGGCAAGTACACTGGATTGTGGTGCAGTTGCTCAATAACTCTTGCACGCTAACCAGAGATAATGAGAATGTTTGTCTGCTGGATGTATTTCATAATAGCATGTCATGTGATAATAGGTGTGTTCAATGTAGTAATAATAATAAGCATGTGATAATTAAAAAAAAAAAAAGCTTGAGCTCACACAAGGTACAGGATAGAGTCAGAAATAAAACCCTTTACCCTATGCTTGGGCAGGGTTAAATTATTTTGCAAATGCAAGTAGGCCTCACAAAAGTGTATCTGTTTTGTTACCACAACAACGGATCAGTTTTACTTTTGCAACTTACAAAATGTTTTTAATTGACACACCCTTGTATTGCTGTTACATGTTATTGTTTTTCACATCTTACTCATATACTCATATGATATTTTCCCATTAGTTTAAAAAGTAATAAAAAAAAATCCTTCTGTCACATTAATGATTTCTTTGGGAAGTATCAATACATATTAGAGAGCCCACCAGCTGCAGTCAGTCATTGTGTTGTTATTTATTTTGTCATAATGATCACAATGATCTACATTATCTTCTTCTAATCAGGCAGTAAAGCATCAGATGTTATCGCACCTTTGTAGGAGGTGACAGACTGCAGTCTGCTTCTCAAATGCATGGATCAATGGCTATACATTGTGATTCATCTGCCTTTCTAATCCCTTTACACCCCTCTGATGGCCCAGTCTAACTAGGTTCTTTTACATATCTTAAGGTGTTAGGATTTGAAGGATGCTTCCTTGTTTGGCCTTGATGCTGTTGAATTCCTGATCAGTAAACCACAGCCTTAACCATTGCACCATATTACATATCTGGTTGTAATACAAATACAACATATTGTATAAACAACTCTAATTTTATTTCAATGTACTTGTTGATTTGCCTGCCTCAAACATTTCACTCCAGGCATTTAAGATTGCCTCAGACAAGCAATGTTTTTTTTTTTTGCATGGGTGTTGCTGTCTTTGGCATATTGGCTGGCAAAGTAGAAATATCACATGTGATTAGTTCACCTGTTTGGAACTGAATTTTTAAATGATGGTTCATTTCAGATGGCTCCTCTAAAAGGTGCTGGAATTTAATTAGAACTTAGTTTCAGGGAAGAACATGGCAGTTTTGTTGGAAAGAACAATATAATCACAAGCTTCACTGAAAGATGTCTGTACAGATACAGATATAAAGGAAAGAATGAAGCTGTGTAAACTATTAAAATATTGAATTGAAAAAGAAAAGTGGTGCATTGTCCTTTTTTTTTTTTTTTTTAGATAGAAACAGCTGGATTCAAGTTCCTTGTGTGTGTTTGCATACTTGGCAAATAAACCATTATTCTGATTCTGATGATATACTACACATTTATACATTTACATGCTGTTTTGCACACTGTTTTTGCTGTCCTGCACATGCTGTCTTGCACATTCAGTCAAGTGTAGATATGTTTAAATAGAACCCTCTTGCTCAGATTAATATATTTTTGCAAATTGTACTGTATAATATAAAGCATGTTATACACTGGTTGGTGTATTGTCTTGTACTGTTTTGTATCGTCTTTTGTCTCACACTGTTTGCACTAGGTTGCAGAAATGCACTTTATGTGGCTAAGAAAACTTACTTTAAGTCCTTAGCTCTGTTTTGCTCTGTATCTCTGTCCTGTTCAGTGTAGCCCCATGGTCCTGGAGAAACCTTGTCACATTTCACTATTTACTGCGTCAGCTATATGTGGTTGGAATGGCAATAAAAGCTTCTTGAATTGAATTGACTACACATATTAATATAGTACATTTTGTATAATGACTAAGCTAATACTAAAGTAAGAAATGAATTGTGTAAAATTAATAAATGTAATTTCTAATTTTATTTTATGTGGAAAAAAATGACATTGATATATTTAGGCAGTATCTGTTTTAGAGTTATTATTAATGAAAGAAATTACAAGATTAAAGAAAAAAATATGAGAAGTTATTGTAGACCTGTACAGATTCCATAAAT
>JAOTRN010000019.1:5574091-5587328 GCA_028566695.1 Bagroides melapterus
AGACAGGGAGAGAGATAGGGGAACAGGGAGAAAATGGAGACAGAGAGAGAGAGAGAGAGAGAGAGAGAGAGAGAGAGCAGTAGGAGGGAAGCAGGTGCAGTAGGCATAGGGTGAGGGTCGAGTTAACCACAATCCCACTGCTCTGTTTCAGCTGCCAGAACTGTCTGAGCAGCATGTGTGTGTTTGTGCCAGGAGCCCATGTGTGCAATGGAAACTCATTACAGGCAACCATAGGAGGCAGCACACTTCATGTACATGGAGATACAAAGACAGAAAGACAAAGAGATTGCAATGCATATTCATATGCTCCTATAAGCCAGGCCATGCGCTGGTTTAGCCACCATGCTGAAGTCACAAGGACATGAACCTGTTAAGAAAATGACTAACTAAAAGGACGATGATGCATGACTGCTTGTCAAAACCTCACCTATCAATTCGCAGCACTGATATGTTACACAAATGGAAGTGTACCTTGTACTTGCGAAAGGCGCTCTGTACCAGCCGAGCCGCCTCATACAGCTCCCTCTGCTCCAGGTCGGTAAGGGTGAGCTGTGAAAGCTCGCGCTCCATCTTGCTGTTGGAAGCATTCAGGAACTCGGTCCAGTTGGCCGGAGAGGGCAGGCCAGCCTTCTCAAATGGACTGTCAGATTGAGGGGAACCGTCTGGACTCAGACCCGGGTTTGGGGTAAGGGGTTCACTATATAGAGACCTTCACATACACACATACACAAACACACGCATTGTTTATCATAAATTATTTCCGACAATTTACATATCAACATTATGTATCAGTTGTGTAACTACATTTAAACAACATCTATCATTAATGTGACAAATTCCAGGAAGCACCTATTGTAGTCCAAGGTGTATTGTATATTAGAGTAATTAAAATCATAACATTATAACTGATTCATCCATGTTGAAGGTTTAATTGAAATACTGACATAAGTGAGGTTTAATTAGCATAGGTCCAATGCCTAGATTAGCTGGTAGCAAAGCAGCTTCAACAATAAATAAAATGACCGTGCCCTAACTTCAGCATAATTTAAATTGAGAATAAAAAAGGCTATGGAAGAACTGAACAGAACAGAAGTGCAGCATGGGGTAAACTGGACAACTACTGTGACTGTATGGCCTGCAAGGAGAAGGAAAGATGATCTCCACTGTGGCCCAATCAAGGGAAGAACTGTAGCTAACAGTGAAGTTCAGTAGAGCACAGCACAGTTCCTTTAAATATGGAGACAAACCTTTAGGTAGGCTGTAGCTAACAGTGCTAACAGCACTCGAGGTGCTCACAGTGCTAGCAGTGCTTATGGCAGCATGCATGTGGAGTGTGTCAGAGTGGAAAAGCTTTCATGACAATGTGAGGAAGGCTTTCAGGAGACTGAACATCAGAAAGGCAGCAGGTCCAGATGGCATATCAGGCCGGGTTCTCTGACCCTGCTCTGTATAGTTAGCACTTGTGTTCAGTCACATATTCAACCTCTGCTTGACACAAGAAGTTATTCCCACATGCTTTAAACAGTCCATTATTGTTCCTGTCCCAAGGAAACCCTAGCTCGCCTGCCTCAGTGATTATTGCACAGTAGCCTTGACCTCAGTGGTGATGAAGTGCTCTGAAAGGCTGGACAGAGGCTTTTCATTCCCTGACACCCTGGACCCAGTTCAAATACCAATTTTATCGTTCGACTGATGAGGCCATCACACACCTCCTACACACAGCCCTGAGCCATCTGGACACCAGAATGGAAGATTATGTTAAAGTGCTGTTTGCTGACTACAGCTCAGCATTTAACACTGTATAATTCAATCCAAACTAACTTACCACTAATTAACTCAGGTCAGTGGATTTCCAGTTCGCTGACAGGCAAACTACAAGAACCACTGGTGGGCATATGTTATGGCATAAGTCTTCCAGGAAATCGAGTGATATGTGTTTTAATGCATCAAAAGTAAGTGCCTGGAATGTTCTAGAGTGCACCACTTCCATAAAGGAGCTGTTATATGCTTTCATGGATGCTCCACGTCAGTAGAATGACATCAATTAAAATACCTAGAGCCACTGCAACAACAAGGCCTGTGTGCACTTCCTCATGTAGATGATTTGCAGCTATGCTGACAGTCTCAGCAGCAAGTGACGAGACCCAAAGAGGAATAGTGACAGAAATATGAGCATTGACCCTGACATGGTGGTCTAATGTTTTTGTTCCTTTGCCCTTAGGGGTTTTCCCCAGGTTCAATGTCAGCATATCAATGTCTTTATAATAAAAGCTGTAAGGGCTAGTGCTCTAACATCTTCAGGAAGTCCTAAAGGGGTCATGTGGTGCTTAAAATCAGCGTTCTTGAAATGGGCAGATGCACACCTTCGGTTTTGGTCGTCTTCCTACCTACCAGGCTGCTGCAATCAGACAACAGATGCACTGTCTCGCAGCACACCTGTCTAGAGGTTAGTGTATTCTCAGAGAGCAGGTTAACATCATTTGAAAACCTTACAGTCACCCCAAAGTTCAGTGTGGATCATGAACAGGATAGACAGAGACAGACGTGCTGAGACAGGATGTGCTCCTAATAAACTGCTGAAATTTAAGACCGTATACGTTTCCATCTTTGTTATTGTCAGTGATGACAATGCACCGTATAAAACGATCTGTGTGCAACAACTTGTGTTGTTGTTTATAGCCTCGTTCTGGACAAACAGACCGACAGTGTTAAAGCAGCAGCCGTAAGAAATTATTACAGCAGAAGAAAGTTACAAATTGCAGCTGGGTCCCTTGCATGGATGAGGATGACAAAGCAGGAACTGCACTACACATTGGATCATGAGGTGTCAACTTTACTATTAATACTCTCAGTGCTTGGCAAGGAAACTATTTCTTGTGAAGCCTACATTTGTTCCAGAAGGAAAATGCACTGGAGATCCTATGTATAGTGTATATTCATTGCATATGTTGTAAATAAAAAGTCATTGATAATTTGGTCCAAATGTGCATTGGTGCTTAAATAAATAATCATAAAAAATATTTGTGCATGTTGGAGTTGGTAAGCTGTGCATTGCTTATGTTAATAAAGTCTAACATATGTGTTAATACCATATCTTTGGGTATATAAATACAAAAAGCAATTTGGAACATAACATAAAGTTAAGACATTCACCAACACCTTTAAATGATTCAACCACTCTTATTTATACAGTATGTCAGGTGCATTATTATTTAGATTCATTTACTGTGGTAAAACCTGTGATGAACCCGTTTTACTCCAGAGACCTCTCACCTCAGATGGATGATGCTGGGCAGCTGATCCACATCTCCCAGGTAAGTAGCTAGCCAGCTCATCGTGCTGCTCAGGCCACTGCTGTCCAGAGGAACAGACTCCACAGCTGAGAAGTTCTCCCTCTTAATGCGCTCTGGCGTCGCCTCGATTATGTGCTCCGCCAAGGTCATCATGTTTGCCTGGCAGCAGTAAACAAACATACAAATGAACTGTAGAATCCAGAGAGACTGAAACTGCTTTAATGGAGTTTTACTTATCTCATATGATATAATTATATAAAGAAGTGTTTGTCATTTTCAGGCCCTCTACTGGCAGTGAAATGAACTGCAATTGCAATAAACACTGCAATACTGACAAAAAATTTCCATTCCTAGAACCTACCCCATCCTCTCTGTTGAAACAACTTTATGTGCTGCCTTTTAAGAGTATAACAGCAGAGCTGAACAGCTGTTTTCAGAGGGGGACTAAAAAATTGCAAACAAAAGATTGAAGGGAAGAAAAATTGCTATTTTATGGGAATATAACAAAATATGACATATTAATTGCTTAATTTGTTTACTGTCTTGGAAAAATCTGTATGGGGTTCCTTTGTATGTCTGTGTAGAAACCTACAGCAGTGTTTCCCAATACGCAGAGGTAAAGTAGAACCCCTGTGAACAGCTACAGGATTTTAATGATCCGAAGAATCATTGATGAAGCTTTTTTTTTTTCTGAGTGTTATGCAATGTGCTCGTAACACATAGTTTAATTAGTACACATCACTTTGTGTTGCTGTTGTGGCTGCTTTCAGTAATGAATAACCTTTGTAAAATAACAAAGTAACAGACGTTCACGCGTGCGAAAATGTGTCACTGCGGCTGCTGCTTTTAGGAATGAATAACCTTTGAAAAATAACACACACTCACATATACACAAACTCCCTCATAGCCACACACTCCTAAATCAATGTAACTCTAGTGCCACCACTGTGTTTGCTCTACACGACTGCCCTTATTCCCTCCTCCTTTCTCCGGCTCCGAGTGACAGAGATGAATGGAATTGGAGGAGCTCTTGGCCCTGAGGGTAGATCAATCGGTGGAGTTTATTATGTGGTGATACAGGTCTGAGGCTGTATGCAAGGCCAGACTGACTGCTCTCTAATGCCGCCTTAGGCACATTAACACGATGGATGGGCTATTGACTTAGTTTTCTTAGCGTGAGGCTTTATTTAGATAAAATCATATATGTCTCTAGAGTTGTGGACCAGACAAGTGAAAAGAGCAACCACAAATCCTCATTCACCTGCAAGTCTTCCATGTGTGAAAGACAGTCCTGGTTCTCCAAGTCCTCTTTATAGGTGAGAAGCTCGGTGTTCACCATCTCTCTGTCCGTCATGGTCATCATGCTAAGGTTCTCTCCTCGCTGACGCAGCCTGTTCGCTAGCTTCTCCTTCCCTATGCTGCTTCCTCCACCTCCTCCTGATACTTTTCTGTACACCTCCCTGGAGCTCCATTTATGTCCCCCTGTGCGAAAGGAGCTCAGTTTGGCCTGTGAGATACCACCGGTTTTGGTCCCTTCAGCAGCTGCGCTTTGCTCAGCACTGGGCGTATCTGAAGGGAGTGTGTTTGGGCTGGTGGAGAGCTTGTGGAGCTGCTGGTGCTCCAGGCTTAAGGGAACAGAGACAGCTTTATTCGGCCGCGTCTGAGCCACCTCCGGGTTCGGTTTGTGTTTCTTAGCTGCAGGGAGATCCCGTTGGCACTCACTGCTGTAGTAGCTGGAGGGCTCAGATCTGGGGCGTCTTAAATCTAGACATGAGAAGAAAGCAGCGGAAAAAAAACAAAGTGGACTCCGTCAGGAGTGGATCATCTTTCAATTAAATTTGCTCTCTGATCTCTGTGGTGCTATTAGAGCTAATCCCAGGAAATGGGCTGTTAAAATTAGATTGTGCTACAAGTACCGTTCACCAAAGTGCTGCAATAATACACTAGCCACTGTTCTGTTGTTAGGACCTTCTTAGAATGGATCCTGTTTAACACACCTAAAGCTTGTCCTGTTTTCTGTGTGTATTTATGGGATATTCTGCGCTTACCAGGAGCGATGTTGCTCGAAGGATTGGTGGTAGCAGCGATGGGTGGACTACTCTTGTGGCTGCTGGGGGCCACCATGCCATCATTTGTCCAGCTGACAATCCAGCTGTCAGAGGAGGGAGCATCCGGATTAGAAGAGAAGGTCATGTGGGTGGAGGGAGGCTGCTGCTGCTCCTCTCTCTGAAGTTGCTCCAGACATTCAGCCAGTTTGGTGTGTCCTCGAGAGCGGGCGATAGACAGCGGCAGGCGGCCCAGAGAGTCTGGGATGGTCAGAGCTCTACGGTCCCATTTGTACAGAACCACGGCTGCTTCGAGGTGACCCAGAGCACAGGCCCACATCTATACAGGAAGAGCAGGGATGATATGGTCAGCAGGGAGATCATAAAAATCTAAAATGTCACCGATGATATAAAAATTCAGTGCTTGTTATAAAGAACCAGATTTTTTTTTTACCAAGGGTGTACAAGAGAAGTGGTCGACGTTAAGTGGGTCCACCTCAAGCTCCAGATCAATGCTGTCTGCATGCTTAGTGCTAGACAAAAAGAAATTCAACTGGAAGTTAATTTAACTGGAAGAAAAGAAAGAAGGTTTGAAACAAGGTTCATTCATCTTCATTAAGAGCTTAATATTGGACATGTTCATAGTGGATCCTATTCTGGAAACACTGCATGGATGAGATGCTGGCCCACTGACAAGCACCATAAATACTAATTCACACTAGAGACAATTTAACAAATCTAACCCATCTAACATACTGGCATGTGTTTGGGAGGAAAGCAGTAATCAGAAAGCCCAGAGGAAATCATATGTGAGAACATATGGAAGTCCACACCGACAGCAAACAAAGATGCCTCAAGGTGCTGCAACACTACTACCACTTCACACCACCATTCAACCCTGTTGTGGAATCACTCCTCTTGTCTGTATAATATAAGAATAAAAGTGCTTGAAATTTTACTATGGCCAAAAAGAAAATAATTTTGTTAATTTGTTCTGTTACAGTTTGAAATTTTTAGCAATTATAACGACAGTATAAGCAATAGATGTAAAGGGAATAAAAATTAATATATGTCTAAATATTTTCATCCTTATTTGCATCAATCTATTAGAAAACCAGTAACAAGCAAGCGTAAATACACAATAAATACATACACAAATAAGACGTCACACACTTCTCTTTCCAACACACTCAACCTTGTTCCCTAGGTGTGGGACGTGACTCACCGCCATTTGATGAGAGTTTTGATGAGTGTGGCGTAACCTTGTCCAGCAGCAAGGTGCAGCAGGGTCATTCCCCGGAAGGTTTTAGAGTGGATCAGGTGTTTGGATTTGGCCCAGCAAGCACGGTTCATCATCTTCTCACACACAACCACCACACGGCTCTCAAAGGAGCTGCCTGCCTGTCCCTGGCCTGACAGACACTGTGGACATAAGGTATGTACAGTTTAGAGCTGACTATTAAGAAAGCATCCGATTGATTAAAGCCAAATAATTGTTCATCAGTGACATTACCTGAGACTGACTGCTACTGCTGTTTCCTCCATTTCCACCTCCCCCTGCTCCTCCTCCTCCTGCTCCTGCAACTCCAGCCGCTCCATTGCTTTGCTGCTGCTGCTGCTGCTGGCCAGCCATCTCAGCCATCCGACGCTCCATCTGCTCCAGCCGCTCCAGAATTGACATTCTGAACTGGTTATCTACAAGACAACAAAGTTCACGTTTAACAACTGCACTGACTTGGGTAAAAAAAAAACTTCAACACTTCAGCACTCTAGTAAATGGTCTCAGTGAGTGGATTGGAGAAAAACAACACAATAATACTTTACCAGGAACTGATAAACAAAGAGCAGAGCCATTATAGTAAACCACGAAGGTTAAAGGCAGAATAACCATCTCACTTACTTGACACGAAGGAATAAAAGGAGCCACTAAAACTGTGCACCAAATGCATGCGGTTTATGGCTGAAATATGCTACTACATTAAGTACTAAAGTACTTACAGTGCATTCTATAAAACTGCTAAGGAAAACAAGTAGCAAAACAAAAGTTCGAGCAACAGAAATTCTCAATTTCAATGTCCGGCTCTGTCCAAACTGTTTCGTTCAAGGGTAGGCTCTTGTGACACCTGTGCCTGTGAAAAACTATGGTGGCTTACCCCTAGTTCTGAAATGATTCAGCCACCAGTTTTGTTTTGCATAAGCCGTTGATGTCCGTTTGGTGATTGCTATCAGTTGTGAGCTATAGATTATACTCAGTACCCATCTTATTTGCATGTCATCAGGATTCTGGAACGTTAATTTCATCATGTTCCATCACCACCTCTCCATTTTAGGTCCCTCTTGAATTTCAGAGTGAATCCAAGAAACACCTGGTGCATGCAAAGTCATTATACACAAGCATCCTTGCCTCTAAGCGACCGATCCTAATAGGAATCATTTCTGGAGGGGGAAGAAGATACCGACATGGATGCTGGGAAGAACTCAGAATTAAAACTTGGTTTCCTGGAGCTATGAGACTCTACCACTACCTGCTACACCACTGTGTCATTGTAACACATTAACACCATTTCTGCAATTAGCAAAATTAATAAAACGAATGAATATTAGTGAGCATTAACACATTTTTCATTACCACACCATCTGCAACCAAATACAAAAAAGGCACTTATGGAAGAGCGCTGAGTGCAGACATACATAGAATAATCTTAATTTGCTGTGGATCTGCATATTCTGAACACTGTATAAAGGAAATCCTGAATAAACCTCAGACGAGAGCAGAGCATTGATCCAGACTGGCCTCTGTTCACACAGTTATAGGTGCCACTTTATTAGCAATGGCAGATTGCAGGTAAAGCTGCCAGCTCAGAAGGGCAGCACAAGAGTCCAGTGTTGGGCAGTAGTGTGCGTGATAAAACCTCCTAGCGTGTACAGACTGCTTTAGCATCTATCATCATGCCAGGATCTCGTTTCTGTGGCAACCTGCTGCTGAGCAGTAACTAGGCGACAGGAGCATGCCTGCGCGTGGCTCGTGGCAGCGTTACCATCATTATGTCTGTGAATGAGTATAGCAGGATGAACGCAAAAGACGAAAGAGACTATGACGCATGTACTGCGTCGTTAACAGGAAATTTCGCACACAGATGAAACTCTACTTGGTTGTTTCAGTATCCAAGTTGCGTGCCTGGTTACCTAGTTACTGACGTGGCTTATGTGAGGTCATGTTAGGCGTCAATACCACAGCAGTGCGCCTGATTGGGAAATTGCAATCACTTATGTTAAGCCCTGATTCAATCCCTTAATGGAAATGGACTGCTATTCTGGGCACAAGCTGAGGCTATGGTTTTAAGAACCTGTCCATTTACCATCTTATGGTGTTCAGACATGCCTGAGTCTGTGACTGTATCTGCATTTATGCTCTGCTCACAGACAGGAAAATGAGCACTGCTGAATGGGTAGGAGGGCCCTTGACCGAAGCAGATGTTTATTTGGGTAAAACAATGACATCCATCATCAGGTTTTCAACAAGGCCAGGCAGAAGTGTGTGCTAAAATACATGGCTTGCGAATACATCAGTTCGCATTCACATCCACTCCATCCAATAATAAGAATATTAAGGGTAAAGAACTAGATATGGTCTCTGTGTTAAGGCATAGATTGAAAGACAGAGACAGAGAAAACGTGTGGCACAGAGAGACAGAGGTGGAAAAAAAATGAGAGCAGAACAAAAATAACCAAAGGAGGAAGAGAGACAGACAGCATGGCCGCAGAATGTAGTAGCAGTTTTGACATGTCTTTGTTCAGACTCAGTGCTGCAGTCTGCTGCAGTGCAGATGATGTCATCTCCACCTGCTGCTGCGAGTGAGCACGCTCAGAAAGCCACGCACGTCCACTGCAGAAGGAGAGGGGCTAAAGGGAGGAGCTAATAGCATACAGGGTCGAGATGGACTTCCCTATCAGAACGCAGGCCACAGTGTGATGTCATTAAGACCCTCCCATTTTTGTCTAGTACAGTACTTCGGTCACAGCATATAATCACTCACAGACAAAACACCACAATAAAGCAGATACTTAATGCCACATTTATGAACAAAGGCTCCCTTTGCAAACTTTTAGCACTAGTGGTCAAGAGGTTCTTGTTTTTATGACTTCCTGTTGTCATTGATTTAAAAAATTCACAATAATTTGTCTTGGCAGAAAGAGAATTGTACTTATTTGTAATTTTATTTTAATTACTATATTTTGGTTTATTATTTTCCATTTGAAATTAATTTAGTTTATGTTCATTAATGTGGTCTTAGGGATGGATGTCATGTCCCATTTTCACCATCATCATCATCATCATCATCATCATCACCATCACATATGTATCATTTAAGCTTTCCAATATTTGAGATCTTGCAGAAAATGCTCACCATCTCCTGCAGTAAATTAAGAACTTTTTTTTTAAACTCTTCCAATATGCTAACCATGCGCATTCCCTTTAGTGCACATGTTGTTACTTCTCCATCTCCCGAGATCCTCGACGTGTCTGTACTGATGTGGAGTGGCACATCAACAAATCCTCCAATTCCCAAACTAAAGCCTCTCACCATCTGCTGCAGTCACTGAGATGCAGAGCCATAGCACAACCATCAGCCTTTCCATCTCCTGGCCTCGGCTCAGGCTGGGACACGGGCATGTGAGATGAGAGGTCATGAAGACTAATGACCTCAGCCCCTGCAGCCTGCTCACTGTGTGGCCGTGCTATATTAAGTGTAAGTTTGCACTTTGAAACTCACATGCAGAATTCCTTACATGTGTTTTTTTTTTTGTCATTGCATGCCTATTTTGACTCTAGGTTGCTGAACCACATGAATTATATGCTGATGACTAAACATTATTTCACTGCAGTTTACATTAAGCAAGGTATATATATATATATATATATATATATATATATACCTTAGATACATACCAAACAGATATATAGATATATATATAGATATATACCAAACAGTAGAATAGTTTGTACAATGCAACAGTATCATCACACATGCTAGTGGATGAAGATGGTTTACGCAAATAACTTGTGTGTGAGTATGTGCTTATGCACGATATACTTATTTCCATTCAAATATGATTTCAAGTCCCAATGCTCATGGAAGTCTGGGTCAATTATATACTCTGTGAACTGGTCCCACAACCTGGAACTAAACCCTAGCAAAACTGAGCTGCTAGATATCCTAGAAAATACCTTCCCATGTCATGATCTTGTCAACTGGCTGGAGAATTCTCTGATCGCAGCACCTCACAACATACAAAAAAAATGTCGGTCCAGTTATACTGCTATGCTGACTCAACATGCAAATTTTGTCTTAATAAAATTAAGAATATTTGTTCCTTTCTCTTCCTGTGCTGGTGCCTTAAGTTGCCAAAAACTGATCCAGAATCTAAAAAATGTTCCACCACCTACCTGAAGTCACTCATCAAACTTTGTTTTGCACCACCTTCTCCTCAGGTCACAAGCCCGGCTCGATTGATCCAGCTAACTGTTCGAACAGCTGAGACGATGTCTGTCTTCAAGCAAAAAACTGGAGCTCTACCTTTGCACTTAAGGTAAAAACGCTTGAATCTAAAACGCTGAAGTAAAACTCAACTCTTGTACTCAAAGGATTTTTAAGCTTTTTGGTATTCTTAGACTTTGACCTATTTGTACACGCACCAAGCATATGTTTTTCAGTAGAAGCTTTTATAAGAGGCTCTAAATCCTGAAAATGTACTTGGTGTATCCAATATCAAACAATTTTCCATATGCCTGTGAGTTTGTGCAACTATAATCAGCCAAAATGTGTAAAAGACTGAGCTGGAATTCAGATTTGATGTTTCTTTCAGTGCTTGTAATGATCTTCAAAAATCTGTAGCACACAAAAACTTTAGAAAAAACAAAACAATTCATAAAATAATCAATCTATCAAGAAGTGTAACTGGTTATTATTATTGGAAGAGAAAAGAACAAATTGTGTTTTTTCTTTACTAAAACCCTATAGATTTTCTTTATGTACTACTGTGCTAGGTTTCTGCTACAATATTTTAGGTCAGATTTGCTCCTAACTAGACTAGCTAGCAAATCTGCTTTTATTAATTAGCGTCTTCGTCTCAGATAGCTACTGTGAACATGAGCTAAGATAGCTTTAATTAGAATATTGCTGTTCTTTAATAAGCTTGGCTAATTATGCTAAATTATTCAGTTACACACATTTTATGTGAAGTTGTACACCAAGCTACGCTACAGTATACAGCCAAAAGTATGTGGACACCTGATTATACCCCGATTTGGCTCTTCAACAAACTGTTGCCACAAAGTTGGAAACAGAAAACATTACAATTTTCTTTGGCTCAAAGGCACCCAAACAAGTTCCAGCAAGACAATGCACCTGTGCACAAAGCAGGTCCTTAAGGACATGAATGTTCTGATCTCAACCCCACTGCACACCAGACTTCCTCGCACACCATCACCGCTCACTGCCTGATCTCACTAATGCTGTGGTGGCTTAATGAGCAAATCCACACAACTACAATCCAAAACTTAGTGGAAAGCCTTTTCATAATGCCAAAGCCTTCTTAAATTTTCCTTCAGCTCCTACGGACTCATATTGATTGCTGTCACTTGCTACTTTCTAGTGCATTGGTTACGTCTGGGGGTTTGGGGTTCAGGCCCCAGCACTGCCACTCTGGGTCCCTTGAGCAGACCCTTAACCTTATTCCAGAGACACTGTATCATTGTTGACCCTGTGCTATGACCCCTGACCTCCTAACAAGCTACGATATGGGAAGACAAGAGTTTCATTGTGCTTCAGTGTGTACAAAACAAATAAAGGCTTCTTCATATTTCATATTTGTGAAGCATCAAAGCTGTTTTCACCTGGTGTAAATGAATGTGTTTTTTTATGTGCAGCTTTTACAGTGTGATTGCTGCTCGCTCAAATAGTTAATGATCAGTTCTGTAAAATGTTACTGCAGGGCATAACAAATAAATGCAATTCCATATAATGGATTTGGGCTTCTCAAAAATGATCTGAAACTCATTGCTGGCTGTGAGATGCGCAGTAATGCTGAACACTGCGCTTTTAGGATACATCACTAAAATGGACGAATCACTGAGGTTACTGCTGCATGTACAAAGCAACCAATCATACAGAATGACATAAATTGATACCCGGCTGCACAAAATCACACTTCTACCCTGGTACAGGTGAAACCTCAGGCCTGTGATGGTGGAGGATGTTGGAGGTGGAGTCTCCGTGGTCTTAGAGAGTCGTGATATTTAAGAGGGCCTCCCTCAGTGTTTAACCCTGCTGCTTGAAATGGCTTGGTATTTAGAGGAAGTGCAGAGATGGAGGCAGTAACCTCTTGGCACAGGATGTACCAGCTGAGGCAACCATCTGCATTCACCCTCTCAATTTCATCCCCATCTAATTAACATTGCTAATACCCAGTGCAAGGAGTAAACCTACTTAACTCAGTTAAATAATTCACAGATTGGACATATTTTAATGAAGATTGTGGCAGGTTTTATTGGTTATTTATTTTGTACTTAATTGAACCTAATCAGAATACATTGCTGTGGTTTCATTTGGTTTGGCTATGGAGCATCTGGAATACTGAGGAATGATGGGCGTCTAACCCTGCAGGCAGCTGAGCGTGTCAGAGGTACATCACTGCCCATACTCAATGAGATCTAAAGTGACCGACATCAAAAGAAGGCCAACTGCATTTTAAAAGACCCCACATACATTTGTGGCATTTAGCAGACTCCCTTATCCAGAGCGACTTACATACATATATTATTTATACAACTGAGCAAATGAGGGTTAAGGGCCTTGCTCAGGGGCCCAGCAGTGGTAACTTGGTGGAGCGGGGATT
>JAOTRN010000019.1:5654712-5670296 GCA_028566695.1 Bagroides melapterus
AGTTAGTACAGAGCAGATAATCTGATCTTCCAGTCAGTGTTTCATAGTATTAGGGACCCCAAAACAACAGTATATCTAAAAAAATTGACAATAAAGCCAAAAACTGGACATATTCTTGTTTTAATTGGAACTGTTTGTCATTTACAGGACCTTGTCCGAGTAAAAGGTCTCGTAGCAAGTAGCAAGTTTGATTAATTAGTTAATCGCTGCAAGTATGATATAAAATTAATTAGGGCATTGCTGGCTTTCAGTTTGAGATGTTTTTACCTCTGTTGGAATAACCTTACACATAATTCTAGTGTTCGAAGAAAACACCTTCAAATTTCCGAGAATTATGAAGAAGCACTTGGGGCATTTCATAAAGCAGAAATTTCTGAGTTTGATATCATTATCTACATTGAAGATAAAAACATTTCTGTGGGAAAAAATAAACTTTTTTTTTTTTTTACTTTCTATTTCTATTAATATATTTCCCCAAGTAGGCTAGAAAACAACATCTTATTAAAGCCCTGAGAGTCTCAATATGAGAATTTAATGCCACACTGTGGAGTGTGACATGATGACAAAATTCAATGCAAACATGAACACAACAAAACAAGCCCAAATTCCTTTTTGGACCTCTGTAATAAAGCGTTAAGGTTTGAGAGAACAATCCTGATACTGTAACTACTAATTCTTGGTAATCTTATTCATAGGGACATTGTACTGTGCTGCAATTCCAAATCACAATTTACAAGCTTACACCTTTTACGCTACATTCATAAATCACTGAATCACTTACGCTGCCAAAACAATTAAACACTTAGTTTGAACTTCTCCTTATTGTAAACAATGTGAAAGCTGTAATCCAAGTAAATTGCTCCAGACGGCTGAAGGGACACTGCTGAAATGAAAATTTTTACAATTCTTGGCTGCAAACTGTCAAAATTTTGCAAGTCTTTCCATTATACATATCTGATCTAGGCCGAGCAAACCACAACAACGAGAAAGGCAGCTGTGGGCTTTGGTGGTTTTCTCTTCGTCTTCAATGCTGTTTGGGAGTGCTTAAGCTGGGGAGCTTTGGCCTTTCAGGAATAAATCAAATCTCCAATTCTGTGGTTACAGCAGCTCCACAATATACCATGGAAGAAGAATGGGGGAAAACAAAAATGTTTGAATACAAGACAGTAAACATTGTTGTTTTTTTTTCTAAGTTAGTTCTAAATAAATGGAGGAGAGGAGTCTGAGGGCAGAGTTGAACTTCCTCGACAAGCCGACGCAGAGAATTGAGGATTGATATGCGCACCACGTTACTGAATATCTGCTCGTAATATGCAGTCGAATGGGTCGTATGTAATTGCTGCATTGTGCGTAATATACAAATCAGCTCTTAAATCTTGATACCAAATTCTTGTTTCTAAATGTTCTCCACCAAAGACGGTTGCAGTATTACTGAGGGAATTGTGATTTGAATGTCGGAAACGATGAGACTCGTGTTACGGTGTCATGTTTCGCTCTGTTATCTGAATAAAATGCTCTCAGAAATCCTGCGGTAGAAAAAGCGGCGCATTTACACCAGCATGTTAATGTGGATAATCACGATTCGGATTAGAGATATAAACAAAGATCTATTCGTTTTTCAGAATGGGCTGATAATGTGAAAAATACTGTTTTTTCCACAGGTTCATGATTATGGCAGAGCTCCAGACCCAAGCTTGAGCTGATCCACCTGGCCTTGATCTTCTATATGTGTTATATAATGTGTTAATGAAAAATGTCATGACCTGTTTATTTCCCCTGGGCCAAATGATAAGGTTCATGTTTTTAATGTAATATTCCAACAAACAAACAGACACCATTTCAGTTTAACTGGCCCTCACTTCCATTAGCTCTAAACAGATTTTGAGAGATAAAGATAATGCATTAAATTACACCACCAATACTGATAAAACCTTTTTAAACTATTCCAAAATAGGTAACTAGGTCTAAGCTGGGGCTGGGCCAGAAGATTCAGACTCTCATTGGGAAAATATAATCTAAATCCAGTATATAGTCTTCCATAGCCAGCAGTCCAAGGCCACATAACTGGCCCCAGCTCTGGATTTGTGTCTGGTCCTTGTTTCCTTAATGTGGTGTAGACCAATCACAGGTGTCTCTTTAGTTTCTCTTCCACTGATCTGGAATGATCACTAGCTGCAAAAAGTAGCAGCTGGCTTTATGTGTCTCAGATGAAGCACATGTTTAGCCCTCACCCTTCCACATCAGTAGCTGTTGTGCAATAGAGAGAGACCCAGATAATGGGGTGGGAATTGGTAATGACTAAATTGGGTGGAAATTGGGGAAAAAAAAAGAGTGCAACCAAACAGCAAAGCAAGTGTGTTGGAATAATCAGTCATTTGCTGGCATTAAACAGCACTGATTAATTATACCAATGCACCCTAGCACAGCAAGTCGGACAGAGTTAGCAAGACAAGGCCAGCACAGATTAAGACTGCAGGCACCCATATCAGTAAGTAGTCACTCTCTCGCTCCATCATCCTTAAACAAACAAACGAGTTTGTTCAAGTCTGTGTCTGAGGTTACAGATGGTACATCTCTGCAGGAAACAGCCACGGTGCCGAGGACAACGTTCTGCACGTGGTCTGCATGTGGGATATAGTGAAGAACATTTACTTATCCTTATCCAGATTTATCTTATTTATACAACTTATTTATATATAGAAATTTGTACAATAGTTGAAGGTTAAGGGTTTTGCACAAGGACTCAGAAGTAGCAGCTCTGTGGCCCTGGGATTTGGCTTCACAAGCTTCTGATCAGTAGTCCAACACCTTAACCTTAACCACTGAGCTACCGCTGAGCTACTGATGCACTGAATCTCTGTTTATGTGGATTGGAATTAGATGCTGAGTGGCTCTACATTAGAGATTAGATAACGTTCTTGACTTATGTCTCCATTTAGGAGCCCAAAATCTTTGCAGAGAATGCAAAATGAAATGGTCTTAAGTGAAACTGCCAATGAAATGATATTTTACTAATTATTAAATATCTCATAAATCAAGTGTATATAATATTTTTTTCCTGGTGTACCTCCTGTCCTGGAAATTTTAGCTTCCCTGCTCCCAATTCACTTGATTCTACTGTTCAGATTTGATAGGTGTATATTAGAGCAGTAAAAACACATGACGCACTCCAGAACTAAACCACATCCACCAGAGAAGCTAGTCTCTCAGACAGCAGAGGGCAGTCTGCATGTGTACATCTGCTTTTCTTCTCAGGCACGTCTGGACCATTTTAGGAAGCCCTATTTCCTAGGATTGACAGGTGAGGATGGATGCATGCTGTTTCGCCCACTGTGAGGACCGGACAGTGAATAAATTAGCCCCAGGCAGCTTCTGTTTACCCAATTTATGGAATACACAAAGAATTCACACAAAGCCCAGGTAGAGGCTCACTGCTGCACCTGTCAACCAATACAGGAATCTCAGCGAGCTCGACCCATGCTGTCCGCTGACTGCCAACAGAAAGAGACTCACGCAATATATATAACTCTGTTCTCCGTTTTCTGAAATTATCCGAAAAAAAAAATCCAAAATCAGAGCTCGTGCACGCATGGATCCAATTCTGCCCGTAACTTTGTAACAGAACAAAGGACATGCAAATGAGGAAATAGACAATGGCGGCGAAAAGCTAATCAGTAATTCAATATGCATATCATTCAGCTGGTTTTCTGATGCTCTCTCAAGACCGCATGGAAATGTGACGAAGTGACAAAGACAGAAGCCATTATTTGCTGTCTGTGGGCTGTGACAAATGACAGCACATCAAATGGCAAGCAATTAAAGTGTAATTATATTCTCACTATAATACAGACCTTCTCTCCATTACTCCGTCTGCCTTCCGTCTTAAAGGTGACGCAACAGGAGAATATAAGCTGCATTGCTAAACATATCCGAGCTGTGTTGATAAAACTTGTGGGTTAGAGAGGAGGCAGTTGTGATGGTCATGCCCAGGAGACATAAGCAACTTTAAACAAGCATCAGGCTAGCATGAGTCACTGCCCTGTGGGGCTGGAGTGTGTGGTGTCAGGGTCGGGTGGAGGAGAGTAGGCTTTAAATGGGCACAGAAAAGTCAGGCGGCTCAGACGTGACAGAAGCTGATGGAGGCTGCCAATTGCAGACATCTCGATGAGACGCGTCCCATCGTGCCATCCATCAGAGCAGACAGGCAGTGACAGCAAGGCGACCAACCTGCCCGAGACGGGACATTCTCTCATTAGTTCATAATGATCTGTGAAGGCACTCTTAATCAGATGCTAGCACGTTATTTATGTTGCCAATTTGCGGTTTTGCACCCCAACAATGCTGGCTCGATGTGTATGTATTTATGTATATGTGTGCGCGTGTGTGTACGTGTGTGTAGAAGACAGTTATGTATAATACAATAGGCCACAGTGTGATGCATGTCTTTCTTCAGCTACACTGAAGCACATGTTAACCTTGATACTTGGAATAATACATTAGGCAATGAATCCTGCGCGGGAACACTCAATCATGCAATTTGAAAAAAAAAAAAAAATCATCTAGTGGCGAATTGATGAATTACTTCACTGACTGGATAAAGTCGAGAACTTGTAGATAATCAAGACAAATCTATGACCGATCAGTTAGACGAGCACATTTTTCATGCCTTCCACATGTTCCTACAGAATCAGCGAGCAAGTCGCTGTCACTAAGTGTCTCTCAGTGACTCCTGTGTTTGTTAGCATGCCACTCAGGCCGCCTGTGCTGCTTTGGTGTCACGGCTTCATTAGGACTGGATGAAGCAACAGCAGCCTCTGTATCAGTGAAGCATCAATATGTAGACCAGCCTGAGGGGTTGCTCATTTAGCCCCAGGCAAAGCCTGACTAATATAGCGACGGTCTCAAAGCTGGCAGCAGTTCGAAGTCAGCGCTCCCTCGAGCTGATCTATACCTCCCGCACACTCTCAAAGCCTGCCAGGGCCCATGCTGTTAGCTTTAGTTTGTTGGTGTTATTTACTATCGACGTGCTCCTGTAATACCATCGATCATGAAAGGATCAGGGGTCTCAGAGCGGGAAGTGAAATCCCTCTTGCTTTATCATGGCATGCATTCCTGATATCTGGACTGCTGATGAGAAAGTAAAAAATAATCTAATATATAATCTAATGTATTCTGTATATATATTTCTGTACAGCTGTATTTATGATTTGCTATAAAACCTTGAACAAGGCTCTGCTGATTCAAAAGCAGGAAAGAAGACACGGCAGATGTGACCGAGGAAGGTTCGTTTCAAATGCAGTCATATTGCGGGATAAAAATGATACAGCAACTTTGGAACTTTTTTTTTTCACCCGAACTGTTTAGTAGAACTCCGGTAGTTTAGCAGCAGCCACTTAACCGTGTTTGAAAACCCTGAAAATGAGCCGTGAAAATGAGCAGAAGGTAGAGGGCCTTCAATCAAATCCATCAAAATCACAAAAGCGTCTAAACAAAACAGAAACAAATGAAGCGCTTTGAAATGAAAGTCTTATGATAATTTTGCTTATGTGGTCATAAACAAACTAAAACATCCCCTGAAGATGGGAATTAATTACTTGAAGTGGACCGGTAAACATAGCCATACATCAAGATTAGAAAAACACAGGAATCCCGCTGAGAGAAGAGCTGCGCGCCTCTGTCCATTCTAATTCTTCGCTCTTAATAACGCAGCTAGTTTGTGTTCGTGCGTGTGTGTATGTGTGTGCGTGTGTGCGTGTGTGTTTGAGTGCACCAACACGCACGTCCTCCTGAGTGAAGACACAGGATCTGTTGAGTTGATGTTAAGGCCTGGGTGCTGGGCTTAGAGCCAAAGGCATTAAGTGGAATCGAATTCCACAAAACTAGCTTTAATCAGCAGGTTTTTAAGGTTAGAATTACTCACTCTCCTACAGCCTGCTGGCCAAGGTTAAAGGCTCACAAAAGCAGCCTGAGGGGAGAGGATTGGAGGATGAGAGAGGGCAGTTTTCTTCCAATTTTAGCCACAAAGCTTCTGTGCACACCTGACAATGTCAGGGGGAACCAACTATAGCATCTTCCCTGCTTTCACAAAGCTGGTGTTTAGGAATGTGTGTGTGTTTCTTAGTGTGTGTGTGTAAAACAGAGATAGAGTGCAAGCAGAAAAAGAGCAGGCACAAACACAGCAGGGTGTGTGTGTGTGTGCGTGTTGCGAGCGAGCGCGAGCGTGTGTGTCCATTTATCGATCCCCTCTAAGTATGACATCATCTCCACTGGAAATAGTCAGCATGTTATGGAGAAAGTGAAATGCTGACAGTGACACCAGATGCTGTTCGCAGCACTGCCAGTACCGGTGTAGAGTAGGAACACATCACTGTGGAAATATTGTATAACACTGGAAGATTTCTTATGGATTGCATTTTCTACTTCAATAAATCCAATGGAACTAAAACACAGAAATGATTTCATTCAAAATATCTATAAATATCTATTTATCCCAGATAACGCTTAAGTAAGACATTACAGGAAAATGATCAACGATGGAGTAGTGTTGTGGTGATGCGAAGCAGACGGTCGTTAATCCATCCGAAAATTACATTATTTACTTTATATCCATTTATTGTTACGTAATCAAACACAAAGCACAAACTCCTTCATTGTGAAGACTTTCTCGTGAGGGAAATCATAACTCTATGAGCTCTAGCTCTGATGGTTCCAAAGCACTGAAACTTCACCACCATGTGTATCCAGGTTTTCTTTCTTAAATAACAGCACAATTTTATTATTAGTGAGTTTATTTGGAGTACAGACTTTGCTGTTATAGAAAATGAATCAATGCACCCTGACCAATCAGAATCGAGAATTCAAAAGACAGAAAATCGCCACAAACGAAAAGTGTCCGAAACGGTGCCGATCTTTTAAAAAAAAATGACAATAAATGTGTCTCAAATCACATATTTATGCACTATTCTACTATTCCATCATGAGTATTGTAGTGTGCACTTCATGTTCATGCACTCAAAAAAAAAGGGGGCGGGGCTACCAGGCCTTGACGGCTTTAAATGTCTTTTAAATGAACCCTACGTTGCCTGATTTAATTTTCAACATTCACCGTATTCTACTAAAAGCTAACGACGTCACATTACCGTACGTGTGTCTGAAGTCAGTAGCCGTCATCTGTAAATCGTCTTTTATCTCCGGCTAGTAAAAAAACACTACGTTTTTTTTTTTTTTAGTGAAACCTTTCTAAAATCCATACATTAGACGGTAGAGTACATAGTGCGTAGTGTGTAGTGCATCGTTTAGGACGCAGCTAAAGTAATTTCATTTGACATTTAGTTTGTAACGATTTAAACGATGCTGCTTCTTAATTCTCAGAAGAAACAAAACACTCTAATAGTATGTGTTAAGATAATAATAGTGAAATAGAGAGAAAACGACTACTTCAAGTTTGCATTTTCCCTCCTGAATGTGATCTAATTACAGTTTAATAACTTCTTCTCTATGCTTTTGTAAATGGCTCTGACTCATTTCGTGACCTTGTATCCTCTCAGATGCCTTGGCTTTTCTTTTTTGCTTGCTTTCCTTCTATTCTTTCGCTTTTGCCTTATTGTTTTTGATTGCTGTCTTGCTGCGGGATATATACACACTTTTTCACTCCAACTCCAATTGACTCTAACAAGCTCTCTGGCTGAGGCTGGTAGCTTCAGAAAACCTCTAATTGCTAGGCATGGTGCTGGAAGACAATTACAGCACAGGAAATTCGATTAAATGTAACATCATTTTGTGCTAAAAGTTACGATACCTCACCTGTCCACCAAAGCTTGGACCAGCGATGGCTCACCGGTCTCCGAGCGTCCTAACTGTTATCGCAGCGACTCGTTAAAGTCCCATGCAGCTTGATAACTCTGCTTATTTTAACCCTACTCTGGCACACAATCTTTGCAACGTCTTGCAGATATTATAAGTAAGTTTAGAGATGAGTTACCTCATCCACTCCTGGGTGGATTTCTTTGGATTTTGCTCATGAATTCCTTTTGTAGTTGTTTTGGATTGGATTTTTACCATAAATCGTGCTTTTCGATTCATTTAATGAGTCTCTACAGATAAATCCTCACTTCTGTGTTAGAGATGTGATGTTACAGGTTCTGGAAAGTAGCCTGAATAATGGGTATGACCATGTTTGTTACTGCCTAGGAGTTTGTCTTTCAGTCATTTGAAAAATAACTGTATTTTTGTTTTTTTTTCCGGCAAGTAATAGATATGTTCCTCCTTTTTTTGTACTCTTATTAAACACACGCGAGCATCTGGCGGAAAGTCTCTAGGAACAGGTCTGTGCTTGTGTCTGAGAGAACCGAGCGACTACACTAGAACCCAGTACCGTTACTACATTAACCACCACTGTCTAGTAGAGCTCGTGACACTCTGTGTCCGCTTCCTCGCTTGAGGCTCATCCTCTGTGCTTTCTTCTATTAGGCCGCTATAAAAATAAATGGCATATTTCTGTCTGTCCGAGTCAGAGCACCGGTGATGCATAGGCTCCTAACACAAAGGGTAAGCTCTTCTGGGACTGTGCTGTCTGACACAAAAATGCCTGAAATATTAACATCTGTGAAGGCCAGGACATAACTCTGAATGTGTTAGACAAGAGAAGATCAAAAGCTGCAGTGGAAAACATATGTAATGATATAGGACAGGAATGAAACTATCAACATTCGAGATCCTTTTCAGGAACTCTCAACCTCTTGTGAATGAGAACTACACAGTCCCAGCACGGCTTCCTGTTTTGCGTTCTGCATTGGATGAAGCGTACTGTAAGTGTTAGGACCGAGTCAAGAAGCAGAGGTGCTTTAACCGGAACGTACAGAAACGTTCCTTAAAACGTTTTAACTTCAAACAGTTAACCACAGAAAAACCACATATATGTCAGGCGGTCGTGTGTCCGTATATTTTTGGCCATAGTCTTCGTGCATAAGATTGTCATGTACTCATTCAAGGATTCTTATTCACATAATTCTAAAAATAATTAAATAAATAAATCATCCTTTCAACACAATATTGGACAACTATAGAAGAAGAACGCTTTATAATCAAGGCCCAGAAGCAAGCTCTCCACTGGCTTGCTCATTCAGGATCTAAACCTACGTTCGAATTTCTGTAAATCTGTAGTCTATTACGTACGTTTCAGCAAGCAACAAGAGGTATACCCTTGAAACTAGGCCCTCAGTGACAAGAAAAGCCGCAGTTAAAGTTGCTACAAATATCAAAACACAATTAGTTCTTATATTTCCAAAGATTTTCAACCCTGCACCAACATAAAAACCAAATTCGGTGCACAATCGATCTACTTACACTTTTGTGAACTGAGAAAGTGAGGAATTTTCTCATTTGAAGGTAAGACGTGTTTTTCATTCTTGAGTTTGATCATTCAGCAGCCTTCAATTATAGAAAGCTTTACTTTAAAGCAGGAACTCCAACGTTCCCCAGTAGAGATAAGTCAGAAGGTTCCTGAGATGTGAACGTACGTAATTTCCCACCAATTACAACATATTATGGTAATGTCACTCTTTTACATTCTTTTGAATTATTCCTAAAAATTGATATCGGATAAACGAACCTATCCGAGTAATTGTGTATAATTTCCGGTCTTCCAAAAACATCCTCAAGTGGCTAAGCAGATTCCTGCAAGCTGAATATTGTGCATGTTGTCTGGTGAGGATCATTATTCAGGCACTTTTACTTTCCAGTACAACGTTGAATGTTCCATGTTTGACACAAAGCCATGTTAGGAAGCCAAGCACTGCTGCTGCCTGAGAACAGCTGAGTCACAGCTAAAGGCTCAAGTAGTTGATGATGGTCATCAGAATGCTCAGTTGGAGCTGAGGCTTGGTGATATTAAGGAGCAATCGAAATTTAAGAGCCAGGAGAGAGATCTGTAAGCACGAAATAAACACGGCCGGTGTCGGATGTTGGCAAGAAAAAAATAACAGCTTGTCTGTGTGAGAATTCTCTGAGGATATTTTCTGTGTGTGTGTGTGTGCGTGATGTTCCTTTTCACGCTAACTGCTTTCTCATGTATTTTTCAATACTTAAAACATTGGGGAAAATACTGCAGGCATACTGGCATGACCTGTAAAATGCAGACATGGGGAAAGCAGAGGTGTGCTTCGCTGCTGTCAGCTTCCCAAACACCGTTCACAGAAAAAGAAGGAGAAAATGAGACAAGGCATGAAATGAGAGAAGGAAGGAATGAGTGATCAAGTGAATGAGAGGATGGAGAGAAATCCTAGAGATGTGAGAGAGATCGAGCTCATTAGAGACATCAGAGGAGAGATGGAATGGACGCTTGATTTCTAGGAAAGAAGATAAACAGCATTGGGATGAAAAGAAAAAAGTGGAAAATGGAGCAGCTAATAGGAGGATGAATACTAACTCCAGACCTTTACCAGACGGTGGCTTTTTGTCTGTTCGCACATTCACAATAACTTTGTTCCTCCCACACGGTGTCCCTGGAGCTCAAGGACAGCAGGAGACGTATATGCAGTGTGGCACAGGTCGGTGCAGGTTGTACACAAGTTTCATGCCAGACTAAAAGGTGAGCTGCTAAATGCTAGACAGTATGGCAGTCTCTTTTTCATAGTTCAGACATATGCTTCAAAATCAGATTCAAGACTTTTATGAAAGAATTTTTTTTTTTTTTGCATTCAAGGACAACACAATAGATATCGTGTGCTAAACTAGGGTGGAGATTGAACAGATGATTGTAGTTATATAGTTATATAGGGCGTACCTACAGTACCTAGAGTACCAAGAGTATCAATCAGAAGGTGCTATGAAATTTCAAGTTATTCTCCAACACAACAAACCTGTTTTATAAATTTTCCAGTCCACAACAATCACTTTCACATTGCATGCATACCAGTAGGGCGACAATAAGAAATTGTCCACAAATATTTTTGTTGTCGAGTAATCGTTTTATCTCATGCGACCTAATATAAACGCCTGCAATATCGCGGTTTGACCACTACCGTAGCCGTAGCGCTAGAGAGTAACGCAGCCCTCCCGAATGTTATTGCAATAGAAGAAAACAGCGTGAATTATGACAGAGTACAAACGAATCTGAACTAGTAAAGTGTGGGAAAGTTTCACAAAACTTGCTGTCGTGTGCAATACATGCAAGGCGGAACGTTTTTATTTTTTGTCTGTAATGCAGGTGATTAATTTATTTTTGTTTATTTTTTTCTACTGAAAAGGAACAACAACAAAAAAAACTTAAACAAAGCTTAGAGATTGTGTATGATTTGAGTTGGACAGTATCAGAAAACTTAGAGAATGAACTGTTTAGTTGGCTCAAAGTTTATTAAAGCAACTATTTCCAAAGCTGAGGTGATTGCCTTTTTTATTTATGTTTATTAGAATATATATAATTCAATGGTTTAATTTGCAAAAGATAATAATACTAATCGGTCACTACCTACTAATTAGTCACCGAAATAATCTACGATTATTCGTTAAATTAATCGATTATCAAAATAATCATTTATTGCATCCCTACATACAAGCAGGGAATGATGCTGAGTACTGAATCTGAATATAAAATATATAAATATATATTAATGCTCTGAACTGATTCAGATTATATATTATATATAATTTTATATATTATATTTTAAATAATATAATAATTTAATTTATTATATTATGATATAATATATTAAACATATATTTAATATAATTAATATGTATAAATATGTATGGCTATATTAATGTAATGTTTAAGAATTCAGCAACAATTCTAATATTACCTGTATGATATATTTTTCATATTTATGAACCTTTTTGAATTGACTAAAATTTTTTGCCAAAACAAAAAATATTTTTCCAGCTGGATTTTATTTTATTCTCAATGTCACTGTTATTCTGCTTGGGGCTCAATGTGCTGATCCCTGTCTAGTGAAACTAAAACGAGCCAAATCAAGTTTAAAAATGTGCATATTTTGAGCCAATAACTGACAAGATTGATTCCTTCAGTGCATGAAACATCATGTTCGAATAAAGGAACCAAAAAATATAACCTTCTAGCTGATTCAAAGATGCATTGTTAGGATTACTGATCAAGTTTCTCAACTGAATGTGATCACTAGTAACTCTGACCAGTGGGGTGAACCCGTTCAGCTGAAAATATACTTACAGTAAAAACACGAAAGCGGTTTAAGAGCCAGTCAAATAAACCACCGTGATAATAAAGGTGTGACGCTCAGACATTACAGCATACTAGGGCAAATATGCAGATGTACAGGTTGTGATATTTTTATATAATTGTAAATTTTAAAAATGAAAACGGAACGAAGTACAAAGTAAACTTGGGATTTAGCACATGACAAGAGATTTTGTCATTACCCTCTTTCTCTCCAGTACCACCTGTTTAGATCTGCTATAGGAGGTCTGGCTGGGTGGGCGATGTTAGATGGTGTTGAATGGTGGTGGTGGGGAGGGGGAAGGGGTGGATTTACTTGCTGCATCAGCATGTTCCTAATATTTCTATGCGTGTGCAGGTTCAACTGGGAAGATTCCATCTTCGCCAGCAGCAGAAGCATAGCAGATCTAATCCACCAGACCGAACTTACCTACATTTCATTCCCATCAATAAAAGCTTATTAACTTCTTTTGTCATGACTGAAATGTGTCTTTTTGATTTGGTTGATTGATGATAGATTAGTCTTGTTATTAAACCCATTGGGTACACATGGTGATTCCAAGCAGGCTGTGTACAGGCAAGTATACAACCTATAGCACTGTATGTGGTATCATTTTAAAGATTTGTGCTCCCGATGGTGAAGCTGAACTGATTCATTGATTCATTGAAATAGCTCAGTTAATTAAACCGCACTTCCAATTAATAGAAGTCATCCATGAATAAAGCACATCTCTGTCATAACACCGACTTCTTCACTTTACATTCAAGCCATTTTTTCAGCCCACTCTTGTATGCTTTGTTGCATAAATGTAGCTGTATGTTCAGTCACTTTTGGTCCCTGCCCAAGGGTTCAGTAATGTCTGTTGCAATTAAGACATTTTTGCTGATGATAGTTGGGTCACGGCCAGAAATCAAAATGCTACCCGAGCATCATACGTTATTGTTTGCATTTCTGAAATTTTTGGCCAAGAATCTAAAATCTGGCTAACGGCTTGCACCTGTCAGAGTCATAAAGTTTAGGATTTGAGTTTTATTAAAAATTGCTTTTTTGTCCCCAAAGAGCAAGCACAACTGTTGGTGTCCTCCAAGGACGATACACTAACCGTGACTCGATGCAAGAGCGGACTTATGTGCCTAAACTCACTCATACTCAGCTCAGTAATGTGCTGTCAGGTTACTTTATGTAGAATTTAATAATAATAATAATAATAATAATAATAATAATAATAATAATAATGTTATGGTATTGTATGGCCATGGGTTTTTATTGCACTCCAGCACTAAAGCTAGACTCATTGACACGTTTAATGTATGCTGCTTGTTTACTTTCGAGTGCATTACACAGCACTGATCCTCAACATGGCCTGTAGGCATTAACACCAGCGACTGCACTGTTTGTTTGCAAACCAATCAAACTGTTATAGGGATTCAGGGAGTATCCAAATAACACTGCTTTAAATTTGTGCAAGCTGATAGAAACGATGAAGCGAAAACACTGCGTATGCATTCCGTATTGTATGGCGCAGATACGACGTATTGTATGGCACAGATTTCTCAGATACGAGAAAAACACGGCAGCGTGTCGTGTTCTCGTGCTGTCTGGCTCTCCTGATGAGAAACTGAGCTCCAGAGATGAGCCTCCTTCTGCTGAGGAAGGGATGGGGGAGGCAGGCGGCTGACAGAAGGCAGAGAGAATGAGAAGTGACACTTTAATTCGGAGGCCTTCATCTGCCTGACTTATTATGAGATGTTTGTAAGCTTGCTTGTTGGAGCATCTGCTCTGGCCCCAGGCCTGAACCCGTCTGATGAAGGCTGGCGGTATCAACGTGGTGTGATCCGTGATTAGCAGCAGGTCCAGCATGAGCTTCACCGGCCCTGTCTAACCCCATCTCGCACCATCACTACTCATACGGCTGCTCGTGTGCTCTTTAGCTCTGGGTAATACTTTATATACAATGGATTTTTGGATTCAATTTGATTCGATTTCTTTTATAAAAGACGTTGAACAACACGCGTTGTCACAAAGCAGCTTTAGAGAGAACCGGATGTAGATTTCGATCCTTAATGAACAAGCCAGAGGGGACAAGTCAGAGAAAAAGTTCCTCAGACGACATGAGGAAGAAACATTGATGGGACGAAGAATCAAAAGGGAATCTTTTCCTTTATTTTCCATTATAAACCTTCTACAATTATACTATAAAGTCAAGCAGAGGGACAACCGTAAATCTCCTTGTCTGAAAAACCCATTTGACAGCGACAGCGACATGCTATTGATTGCTTTTGTCATTTGCTCCTGTAATGTACATGTAATGTACATGCCCGTTGGGTCGTCCTACTCGGAGGATTTAGATCTTTTTTGAAATGAATTTGTAGCTAGTTTTAATATAATTTCACCATCTGCCATCAGACATACAGCAGGAAAGCACAGACGATTAAAAAAAAATGACCATTGGGATATGACGTGGAATTCACAGCCGGGTGTGAGTGTCCCTGCGTTTCACTGGTGTCCCATCCAGAAGAGAAGATGCACTAAAACGGCACACACATGTTCACATACGTATTAATATCTGTATCTACATGCTGTATTTTTTATCGTTCGTCTATTTTTTTTCCTTTGTTCTGTACATCAAATTCCATTTTTTTAAATTTTATTTTACTTTCAAAATCCATTTTTGCTTTGCCTCGTTTTTATAACCCGGGCAGCCGTAAAAAGCTTTTCCCTGCATGTCGTACCGGGTATGTCTGGCTTGTGACTAATAAAATGAATCTGAATTTGTGAAGAGCTGAATGTTCTGATGTCAAGCTTCTGATCCTCGTCGAAGCAGAAACACTGGCTCTGAAAGCATAAGAGTTACGCACTGACCTCTGCAGGTACATCTGGCATCTCTAGAGGTAAATAAACTCTGTAGTTTTCTTTTCCTCAATTACAGATATTGCCTTCCCTCTTTATGCCCTTGCTGAAGAGTGATATGGTTCCTCTGTCCTTCGGTCTACATGTGACAGTTCAGATGATATAATATGACAGAGTTGAGGTGTTGGTTATCAGCCTGCTTTTCTGTCTGAAAACGTAGAGCTTTATTTGTGGTTCTGAACGTACTTGATGTCCCTGGCTGTCTCGCTATCTCAAGGTTAGGAATGGTTCTTTAGAGAATAAATGCAAGTGTTAATGTTTTTTTTCCCCCATGTGTGTATCCTCTCTCCTGTAGTGGTTCGGTAGCGCCGCTTGATTTATGTACCACAAGCGTCATTAATCCTGCAACCGTGCATACCTCCGCTGAATAATTGATTTCGATGCTACTGTAACTAAATCCGTCAAAACAACGACGTCTACCCACCCACCCAAACCAATCAGCGGCCACCGTCTTGATTTTGTGTGTGTGTGTGTGTGTGTGTG
>JAOTRN010000019.1:5785089-5813054 GCA_028566695.1 Bagroides melapterus
CTCTCTCTCTCTCTCTCTCTCTCTCTCTCTCTCTCTTTCTGCTCACCTACATTTTCTTGTTCCTGATACCATGTATTCACAGCAACCCTGCTCTCTTTTCATCATGTTCCTGGAATTTAACAAGTAACTAACATAAAGAATAGTTTGCTGAATTAAAAAACACACGCTGCATGCTGTTAGACTACAGAAATGTGGCCCAGGGTCATGGCTGATCTCTGGTGTAATATTGCCTTTGCGAATAGCTGAAATAATAAGCAAAAATGTATAGAAATATACTGTATTTTATATTTTGAAAATATGTGAACAGGTTTTTGTAAAGGGGGCAGGAGATGAGCAGTGCTGCTTTAGTGGCTGATGGTGGCAAATGTTAAAGGTCTGATTAATGATAGATAATGTTAGTGATCCATCAGGAAGCAAGACTAAATCATGAAGTCCAAAGAGTTTGTTTTGTTTTGTTTTTTTCTCTTTTGAAGCATTTCTAAAGCATTTCTGACCTGAAAGCTAAGAAGAAATAAGTGTTTGTGCATGCTAGCTGCCTCTTTCATTTCTAACAAGTTAGTCAGCAGGTACCATTGTGATCTGTGATCTGTTTCTGATGTAAGAACCTACTCTAAAAATCAATTTGTATAAATAAATCAAAATATATTGTACAATCACCAAAAATTCCAAAAATTTAAATAAATAATAAAAAAAAAAGCATCTTTGCTAAAGCTTAGCTGTATCATGCTACCATCTTAGCTCTGGCACTTCACCAGAGATCATTCCCACAAGAATGCTGAGTAGTTATTACATTTCAGACTCATGCATTCAGACAGGAAGCTCCGCTGGCCCATTTCATTATCATTTTCAGAAGAATTTTATCTGGAGACACACTGACCGAGAGTTAGCAGATACCTCTGGCTCCACAGGTCCTGAATACGGTACGACTTAAGAATGAGTCAGACCTGCACATTTCATCAGATACTTCGCAGAGCACGATCGGTTGCAAATGTTCTCATGCAAGTACGCAAACACTCTCACACACGTCTTCGTTTCCTTCCTCTCTGCACACCATGGACAGCTCTTGTCTCACAGTTTTATCTATTAACAAGCGGTTAATTTGCAGCTAGATACGAACACATTAGCATGGTGTTAACAGAGCAGATGAGAGTGAAGCTGTGTGCTAAGAGCTTTGCTAATAGGCTATTTGGAGTTATTAGTCCGCATTAATATTCCATTACCTGTCAGCACTCACTCAAAGAAAGGAGTTAATCTTTTGAAACTGCCATGAATGGCTACCAATATCAAACACCCAACTTTTAAAACGAGGCAGAATCTCAAGTGGGTGATTAGAAGAAACTCTATTTAATAGTCTCATTTCAGCCATGAAACATGGATCGTGGAAATTCAGAAAATATATGTTCCTGCCTTTATTCCGGAACGAAATATATGCCTTACCTTGTTTTAGGAGATGTTGTTAACCATTCATCATGCTTCTCAAAGGTTATCAAGTAAGCTGCGATTTCCTGCGAGAGATGAAAGACAAAAAAAAAAGGATGTAGACAGATGTTGCACTTACACAACAACAATCACAGCTTTTTTAGCTCTTGCATTAAACAAGGTGGAACATATGGATTTAAAGTGAAATAAGAAAGGTCTTATGGGATTTTCCATTCAGGGGATCAAGTAAAACTAAATGAAATGGCATGAAACAAAGACATTCAGTCTACAATTATCAGCAAACTGAGACAAAGTGCCTTCAGGCCTCGAAGCACTGATCAAAATCAACAGGCATGTGCAGAAAGAGGCGTTTGCTATTCAGCAAATCAGAAATGTATGCACAGACAATGTCTCACAGCTTCAGTAACACGGTCTGATATGTCAAAATATCAGGCTCTAGTTGAGAGAAGTTGATCTCAGTCAGGTGCAGCTGTCACAGCACAAAAGAGGACCAGAGGAAGTCTGAACTGTGCGCTATTATATCTCTGCAAAGTTAATCACGGTAAATCAAAGGAGGCTAGGCCTGAAAGACAACCGCATGATTACTTGTGACAGGAAACCATTCACTTCTCACCCAGGGCAATTGTCATTTTGCTCAAACCAAGAGAGCAGAGAAAACAACAAGGGTGACTGATGTTATCAACACAAATCAGATTATTCACCATTCAAGCTCATTATACTCTATTATGTGAAAAGGAAAGACAGAAAGCGGGCAAAAAAACCCCAACAAGATTCTCATGATTTAAACAGCATCTCTTCAGATCAAAATGTCTGACAGCAGTCGCATTGTCTCTGACAAACTGAATGTGAGTGAAACCAAGCGCGTTTGCACCACGCTGACAGCTCACCACAGTAAGAAGCTGGTGACAGTACGAGGGGAAAAGTTCATTCTGCTCTGATCTCGTCATTCAGAGGAGTTTGTGGAATTCTGTCAGTCGAATGCAGAACAGACGCATTGAAAAGATCCAACGTCGGATTGTCACGTCGCATTTGGCATAGGATTGCGTTTTGCATAGTTCAATATTTTCTAATTTGCCGTAATAATTCACTTAAATAATTAAGCCATTCTAATGTCTTAATTCGAAATGCAATACCTTTGTTTTCACACATATTCGACTAGGCAGTTTGCTCATGTATTCTAAATTAATTGCATTGTGGTCAATATCCTCAGTGTATCTGATGCCGCCAAGATTTTAGCTTATTGATCTCATTTACCAATGAAAAATCATTAATAATAACACTGAACACAATCCATTCCAAACGACCACAAGGTGTCGGCCACAAAATGCACTAATGGGTCATGGCTGGCTCTCTTTACTATACATTTTGGCACGCCAGGCACCAGAGGAACCCAGAAGCACAGTTTCTGGAGGACCAAGATGCCTTGCTTGCCAAGGCAGTGGGAAGAAACCCAAGGTGGTGTCTGAGAAACCCGGGCATTCTGATTCAGAGCGGTTTTACTTTCATCATGGCTGAAGGGAGAGATGACATGATGAAATGGAGAAACCCTGCTGTGAAGATTCATCTCTCTGAAAAGACTCATGTTCTCTACCCTGGCAAGGAGAATGAGATGGGTATTCAATACCAGGGAGGAATCTGATAGAAGGCTGTGCATAAGCTATGAACATTAATACTTATACAACGTGGCAGAGAAGGAGGAGAGAGTTTAACAGGAGGACTCTTGAATAGTACACTGGTAAAAAGTTCACCCTATTGACAAGAGTGTTCAAAACCTGTTAAAAGAAGAACCAAGGTGGCATAATGCCGTGCACTCGGAGTAGCACCTTCCTGTCTCCTCTTGTCAATCAGAGCTTGTGCATACAGACATGATCACGTTCTTCCAAGCATGTTTAGCCGCTCTGTGATGTGGAATGATGAGCGGGTTGCCTCTTGGATTTATGCATCAAATACGATTTGCCTGAGGCTGACACAGGGAACTAACTAATGTGCATGACTTGGTACGAAAAAACCCTACAAAAAGTTTTAAGTAAACTTGAAAACAGAGTCAGAATCATCATACGCTAACGACTCTACGGACAAACCTGGTAGAATCTGAGCTCTTGAAAATTAACAGTAAAGCTTCAACCTTCTGTCAATAGTGAGAGAGAAAGCCAGGGGCGAAGGTATTGCTGTGACCTTGAAGCCCATTAGAGACCCCCACACACATCTCCCTTTACATTGCTCACGCATTAAAAGTCAACACGTCGACCTCAGTGCTAAGGGATGAGAGCAGAGGCCTGGTCCAGGAAATAAAAGCCAAGCCCAGCCCCACCGCTCCCCACCTTACTAACCTCCTCTCCGAACAGATGTCGAGGATTATTCCAACCCCCAAATCAACCATAAAGGTGCAATAACCTTACGGAGTGAAAACAAACAAAAACAGAAGTGCCGCCGTTAAACAGCTTCAAGAAGCAAACTTTGTTGGGCGTTATAATGAGGGTGGGCTTGAGGGTGGGATGGAAGTGGGGCGTTTCGGGTTAAGTGGACAGGGTTCTGTCAGTTGTTTACAAATATTTCTATGTTGATGGTGTATCTATGGCCAGCAACTGTCGACTATCTCTGAACTGCCTGTGCCGACCTTGCAGATAGTGGCTACTTAATTTCTGTCACATTTTAGGAAGCTGCAAAATAACTGTCCTGATTATTCCACACCCAACCCTATAGCCATTACAAGTGTGTGTACCGATGCACAGTATACACAGGACGAACTAATTCCAAAGGGCGTACATCACCATCTTAAAACAGCACTGGCCTGTCACCGGAATGTCTATGAGTCTGAAAAGATCACAAACATCTTTTCTAGCACTAGCATTGAGGAAATTGGAGATTTGACCTTGGTGATTAAAATCCATGTATCAAGAGTATGAGAAAGTATATAAAAAAGTATAAAGTTCGTTATACCTTCAGAGGCTTATAAGACAAGAGGTAAAAACAATGCCTTCTCACTTTTCACTCCTCCTGTCACTGTGTGCAGGTGTAAAGTACATATGTTCTGGCTTGGGCATGTCCAAGAGGACAATTATGGCATTTTTATATGAAAGGACAAAAACATTTCCTCTTTATTTTCCTTTAACCATTATCTCAGCAGGAATCTGTGTCTGTAAACACATCGATAATGACATGCTATCCTAGGAGCTGTTCCATACAATGTTCGCAGAAATGCAAGTGGAAGTTAGAGAAATAAATCTTTCCATTTGAATATCCGATGCAGCACTTCTGGATTATTTCATTTTGAAAATCTAAACACCTTGAAGGGGTGATGACAAAAATTGACATTTAAAAATGATCGCATGGTTTCATCATTCAGAGACTGCGGTTTCACGGGTAGCATATGTCAGCCTCATTCCTTCAACCCACTCTGTACTTCACTTCATTCTCCAACACTCAGTGAGACACCAAAAAAGAGCAGTGCAGCAAAACCCACTTTAATGCTTCCATTTATCAGAAAGATACCAATAAGATCCATATCTCTTAGAATAAAAGTTTTCAACTTCAAAATTTGTAAACAAATTTTCTTGAAAACAAAAAAGTGGAAATAAATAAATAAATAAATAATCACATCCAAAAAATGAGTAAGGAATTTAGTATTTCACGTATCCACAAGGATATTGGATTGTAAACTGTTATCAGCACTCCATGCTGTGCATGATTCTGACCTTGCCCTGTACTTGAAAGATGGGATTCTTGGCAGGAGGGGCAGAAAGGGAAAAAGAGAAGAAGAGCCTCACATCCGACTGCGCTCCCCAGGATCCTTTGCTTTTGCTGGAAAGTGAGGTCATCCGATATTTCCTCCAGGGCAGCCCATGAAAGCGACCTGCCTGGTAGAGGGTGCAAATGGATTTGCGAGGGGACAGTGGAGAGGATTGCGCTACCCAGGCCATCCCCTGGGGCAAATAGGGATGCAATTAGGCATAAGAGAGTGAAATCTCAGGGAGGGACAGACAGTGAGGATGTATGTTGGAGGATGGAGAGGTGAGAGGATAAATAAGTGTGAGAGGGGGAGATGTGCGATGGATCAAAGACGAGGCAGGAGGATCAGTAAAGGTCAAGGGCTTCGGAATAAGCCACAAAGCCTTGTACTCACAGCAGAGCTCATTAAACACAAGCACGCTCATTTGCTTAGCAAGATGTGGGGTATACATCAAAAGTTGTTCTTTCCTTCAAAAGCAAAAGTGTAAGGTTGCTTTCTCATACAAAATTTCTTTAGTCTTGTTAAAGCATTCCTAAACTAGAATTCCTTGCCTCTGACAAATCCGAATTCACCAAAACAAGAATTCCTTTGATATTTAATGAAGGAGATTTGACATTTCTAATCCTACCGACTAAAGTTGAGCCCAACAGACAGTAGGATAGTAAGGACAGAGGCAACAGAAGCACTCTACCTTCTAACAGCTGCAGTTGTCAACTGCTGGCATGGCATGTTGCTGCACTACGAGTCCCAAAACAGGGTTAAAATGCCATCTTCTCCTATACCATGCCAATTAATCTGTGCACTGGCTGTCTAGGGGAAGCTGTGATGAGAACCAGGGGCCACAGGTTTCACTTTACAGCCCCTCCATTACCACCCACCTACCAAATTTTTAAGCCCATGATGCTCTATGTCTCAGCATCACCTCTTGCCAAGAGGTTTTGGCCATCGAGCTGCCGACTAAACAGAAAGCACCAGGATGTGTTGTGCACAGCGAGCCAATTTGCAGCATGGAGAGAACCCTTCAGCATGGTGGAAGCATCTGCCCTGGAAAAAAAGGCAGGTGGAATACATCTCTGGGGCACATGAGACCCTTCTCTCTGCTTTAAAAACCGAGTCTGTTTGCTCTTTACCTTCACCTCTACATTTAAAATTTGTAGCGCTATACCTATTCTCCAGAATAAAAAAAACAGGACACGAGGACGTGCTCCAAATACATTCAATATATGGAGAGAACGATAAGGCTGGGATCAATTCTAAATCAATCTAGAATAGCTTGAATAGCTAGATGTTTTTTCCAGCTGGTGGTCAGTTCTTAGCCTGGCACACACCATCTCCCTAAGTCTCACAACATTCTGTTTGGGCATACTCATTCTTCTAATACGCACATCTCCCATCGGTGTGACCTTTTGTTCCCATGGCCTGAACTCAAACTGCTCAAACTGCAGTTACAGGGAGATGTAGGGGAATGAAGAGGGAGGTGAGGTGCGTCTGTGAAGATCAACAGATTCAGTGTTGGCACTGTCCTTTTAGATAATCACTACTATCACCAGGTCCTTTCATTATACTTTATAGCTACCTTTACCAAGTTAAAGTAGAGCTGCACAAAAATGGTAGTAGAATCCTTTATTAATTTTTCAATCCAAGTCAATACAGCTTCAGTGTTGTTGCACTTGGCCAGCACACTATTCCTCCTTGACATTAGATATGAATGCTGGGATATCTTAAGAACTGAGGAATCTAATCTATGAGTGAATTAAAAAAGGCTTGTTAAAAACAGTGAACCCTTTCTTTTTTTTTCTCTTTCATTTTTACTTAATTATACAAAACCTAATTTATGACTGCAAAATCGAGGTTAAGAAAAACTTAATTTAAACCTGTATGTACATATGATCTGCATAATGAAGCTTCTCAACCCAAACTGACCTACACATCCATGACAAGAAAAGGATATTGAGGGTTGTGTATGTGTATGTCCAACAACACAGGGATATATAGACACAGATATATATCCTATTCCTTCAACTCCGGAGGAGAGAATGGGCAGTTCTTTTCCTGGGACACAATAGGATACTCTATTCCCACATGCAGCGATGGAGTGACTCATTTGTATCCGTCTGCTATACACTTCCTCTCTCTGCTGCTCTACAGGGAGCAGTCAGGTTCACATCCCAGAGTCCTGCGGCGGTCTCCTCCAATGTGTCCTCGCACCAGAGTCCTCTATATCATACCTAGCCCTCCCACAGCATCCACCAGCCAGCCCATCCACCAGGTGGTACCACAAGGGTTGGCTTCTGAGGCTGAATTCTTAAACAAATATAAGAAATTCCTGACAAAGTGTTGTATATCTGTGATGCTCTTCTCTACTCCGATCTCATACTGCATACTATGAGTCCCCGATATTCCCAAAACAAAGAAATATCCCCTTCCTATCTCAGCATCCACCATGCTGCCAGGTGTTATCGCAAGGGCATGCTACCAAAGCAGAATTCTTGAACATGTGTGTTGTGTATGTGGCATTCTTAGCCAATATGTCCTCACATATACACCTGGAAAACATTCTATAATGTCTACAGCTCAAGACTCTCCCCTAACTAACATCTCAGCATCCACCACCCAGCCCATCCACCAGATGTTACCACATGGGTATGTTAACAAGGCTCATTTCCTCAACAAGCATGATGAATTCCTGAACAACTGAGGTTTATCTTGCACTGCTGTCCTCCAGTGTGCCTTTGTATCTACATTCAGAGTCCTTATCTTGCTTATAGCAGGAATTCTCCCATTCCTAACATCGCAGAATTCAGCATCCAGCCCAGCCACCAGGTGTTACCAAATGGGCATGCTGCCAAGACCAATTTCCTGAACAAGCATAGCAAATTCTTAAACAAGCATGTTGTATCTGCGATGCTCTCCACCAGTGTGTCCTCCCATCGACAGTCAGAGTTGTCTGGCTTATTCCTTGAGTATGAAATCACCCGCTCGAAATGTTTTACCATCTACAAATCAGCCCTCCTGTCAGAAATGATCACATGAGTATGCTACCATGGCTGAGTTCCTGAGCAACTGTGTGTTATCTATATGTTGATCTCCTCTTTTTGCTCTTCACATCTGTGCTCACAGTAGTTTTGGTTATTCTTCAATTAAAATACTCCTTCCTTCCTTCCTTTAGCATTTACCAATCAGCCCTCCAAACAAACTTTACCACATGACCAGAGAATTATTGCTGATTTCCTGAAGTGTGAGATGTCTATGGCTCTCTTTTCTCTCACATTTTCTTTTGGATATTTCTTCAGAACAAATATTGTGTATCTGTGAAATCATGAGCTGAAAAAAAGCTCGCTTTAAAAAGTACAACCCTTGCAGATAACTGCTCCCTGAAGTATGCGCTTGTAAAAAGACAGTGTTCAAATTTAAAATGGTAGCTGTTTTTCTGGTATTAGTACACAAAAAAGCAATCAAATCTGTCTTCACTTCATTTGGACATAATGGTAAAAAAAAAAATCCATTCTCTTTTCTTTCTGCATTATCTCCTCAAACTGCCAATTACTTAAAAAGTAGCCCTAATTCCACCATGCTGTCTGCAGCCTGGCTCTGACTGTAATCCCTGTGAGACAAGCTCGTTTTGGGGGATCATGAGCCAGAGTGAGATGTGAATCTCACTGTCATTGAGCCTCACTGAAGAGAGTCCCCATGGGCTGATGGGTGATAGATTCAGGGAGAGACAAAAGTGCTTCCAAAGCCCCATGCTCCCTATTACTGACACAGCTGAATCTCCTCCATCAAAGACTCCTGTCTTTGTGACCTCCTCTCTCCCCAAACCCAACCAGTGGGCCTTGCCCTTGCCTTTGTGCAATCTACCAGCTTGTTTATTTCAGTCAGCCAGAATCAATTAATACTGAATTATCCTGTGATTTTCACCATTCAATGGTGCAAATGACTGCCCTTGCATGAAACCAACTGACTACTCTTGCGTGAAAGCAATTTCAATTTTTTTGGTCTGAGTACTCTCCCTAGAACCACCCACTGGGCTCTCTTTAAAATTACACCTGACCTGCCATTGCAACTCAGGTTGATGGCTAAAGTGTGTCTGAGTATGTGTAGAACCTGGTCCAAAATTTGCTGAAGAACAAGTGAGAAAGACATTAACCAATTTACACCTTATTGTAGCATGAAAGCTGTTTCTTGAAATCAATATCTGGAATGAATTCCAGTCTCATTCTTGTTTTCATCTGGTATTTATATGTGTTCTCATTATCTGGAAACTGCACACTTTCTAATTGGGTCTCATTTCTCCTGTGCAATATGCAAATATGCTAGCTAGCTAGGTAGAGTGTGGGAAGTCAGCCAGCTGTCAGCATGCCAGGAGTTGGATTGCACAGAGATTATTTCTTGTATAGCCTGTACTTTGTTTTTTTTTTTCTCCATGGAAGAAAGACTGTTGTCTATTAGCAAACAACATAAATGATGACAGGCCCTGTTAGCAGGAACTTTTTTATTAGTTAATGTTTTATCCTGTAATATGGGTACTTCCCAACTACTGATGTTCAGCTCAGACAAGCACACCTCTACAACAATATAAGGCTCCATGTGATGATCTGACTGATATGATCTGCTTCTGATCATGACTGTTTGACACTTATGCCCCATTTACACGTTGTTGTAACATTTGCGATCAAGGCTGGATCTCCAAAAATGCATGTTCATGTAAGAGCCTTACGTTTATACCAGCAGTCGACCATTAGAATCAATAAATGGGCGTTGGGGGAGAAGTACCTTTTAGTTTCACTTCTACAGAAGGTATTACTAAAATACACAGAATAAAATTGTACTGACAGGAAAAATGTGCCTGTTACAGGAAGTATTATATTAGCTCAGCAAAAATGGTGCTCTAGAGAAAAGAGGAACTCTAAAGCATCCATACAAAAACATGGCTGAGGGAGAGACAGAAACCTAAGATGTCATACAGATTTTGTTCTCAGAAAGCAATCACTCAAGTTCTCTCTTTAAGCTCTACACACTTCCTAGCCTCTCTTACCTCCTCCTTGTTTTGGCTTTCCCGCCAATTGCCTGATTTGATTTGTCTTTGAGGCGGACAGCGGTCTTTAATTGAAGTGTGTTTGGGCTATCAGTCCCAAGCATCAGCTGGGCTGCCTTTGTTTAGCTTTCAGCCTGCCTGCCAGGTAGTCCACTCCCACTGCTCGCTGCTGCCTCTTTGTGCTGAGATTACAATAAAGAGAAACTGTGACTGTGAAGGTCACACCAAGATTGAGTCAAATCCAGCAAAAGCTCTCCTTGACGGTGTTTACCTTTTGAATCGCGGCCAGGCTATTGTCTCACCGTAAACCCACGAGGGGCTATGCTGCTGCAGTGTCATTTCTCCTCAGCTCTCAGCTTTGGCATACAGCATCACTCATATCTGATGATATCCTTGTTTCAATTTGATCTGCGCACAACCTGAACCCCCTGAATTATCAGAAATCTAGCTCTGCGCTAAACCTTAGATACAGCCATCTTTACGGTTGCTTCATTCCTTCTTCCTCTCCAGGCACGACAGGATCAGATGACCTTCTGCTATATGACTTTAAGACCTTCACTTTTAGAACACACCTCTGTGTGTTTAGCTTGGTCCAGACACTCTTCAATTTGTTAAATGAGCTTGCAAGGTCTTAATTGTTGCCCAGTTTGCTTTTGCCTCTGTGCTATGTATACAATTAGGTTGAAGTGCACTAGTTTACCAAGAAAGGATGGTATGACAAAGGTGTGGTGTGTCAGGATGACACCTGAAGAAGCAGCCTGGGCCGTTATATCATCTACCATTTTAATCCATTTACAGATAATTTCCCAGAGCAGTTTCCACTGGACAGAACCTATGTTTATCTCATGCCGGATACACCTGCTCGACTCCGACATGGCATGAAAAAGCAATGTAGCAAATCCCCATCATTTTCAATTTCTCCCTTTATTTCATTCATTTTACCCAGTAAAAAATGACAAATGGCTTAAATAAATAAATAAACCATTGAGTGCAAAGATGAATTTAGGAGTGAGCAGCTGTCACGCTGTAATACAATTCATGGCCATGCATCAGCGTTACTGGAGGCGGCTCTGGCACTCAGGCGAAAACTCAAGAGTGCCAGCTGCCAGCACATCAATCCCCCTCATCAAAGTAAAGCACAGACAGACCCAGCATCAGCATAATCCTTCATGAAAAAAACGACATATCAAACACCACTCAAAGAGAAGTATCCAATTTGAGCGCATCCATAAAGAGTAGTTCCAGATATACGTTAACGTTCTTCAACACTGTCGATCAAAGCAACTCCACCCTGACGTAAATTAATGTTCTCCTATAGAGGGTGTATCCAGCACCAATAACACGGTCTGTGTCCATTACTTGTGGATGAATATGTGATTGAAATCTAGTAATTCTAAATGATCTGGATGATGGTGATGATGATGATGATGATGATGATGATGTTATTGAATAAGAGATCCAACTTTCTCAAGTGTGACCTTGAACTCTGGAATAACTTGACCTGAAGTCGAATACTGCAAACTTCTACAATTCCAGATTTCTAGCATAAATATATAACTAAATATATCTTTAAGAACATGAATGCAGTCCTGTAAATGACACTGAGTCAGGTATGAACAACGGTGGAGAAAACGTGGGAGTGTTTGATCTGGTTACTTTACTTCAGCTGAATGTGTAGCACAACCAAGCTTTTGAGGATTCTGAGCACCTGAGGGAAGAAGCGGTTACAAAAAATCTGGAAGCACTGGCACAGATGCTTGGAGTAATGAGAACACATATGGCACTAGCCTTCATGTGTTGTAGTAGCCTCGTCTACTTTTCTCAGTCATGCAATGCCAGTTGTGAGAATGGGCACAACTATTGATTTCTGAAATCCCCATGAATATTTGGACCAAAATCCATGTAGAGTAACAGCATACACAAACACACATCTTTAACACAGCATTTTATAGTAGTAAGACACAGACAACAACTGGCCTGGAGAGAAGTTCCCATGTCCATGTTTTTTCTACTTTTGCCTTGTTGCCAGGGGTTGATTATTTTTTTTTTGCATACTTTAAAATATTTCTTTCCAAGCAAGCTGCATCCTAAATTCCAGTATTCTGAATAATATGCGAACATTAAATACATTGTTTATTACGTTAATACAATTAAAACAGAATGGATCAAGAGTTGGTGTATCAGTAGAAATAGGGTACTGTAAATAGGGAAAATAATAAAAACAGACTACTATAAGAATGTACTTGTCTGACAGTGACAGGTTTACGGATTTAAGTGGCATGAATTCTTGGTTCCTCTTGTGGTTCCTTGTGTCGTCTTGTAGTTATGTTACCAAGTCTAATATTTTAACTCACTTACCTGCTTTCAAGTATGATCGATGGATTTGCTCTTATTAAAAATTTATACTCTTGAATCCTGCCTCAGAACTGTTTTCCTGATCATGAATGATTATTGACGAATGATCATCGGTTGTTGGTCAGTTTTGAACGATTACTGAACAACCTTTTCCCTGAGTATGCGACTATCTATGCTCTCGTTGAGTAGAAAGAACGCATGATCAAAAATCCTTACGACTATTATGACACCTATAAAGAATCGGGAAATGAATTCCCCTCTCTAAGTGTATCCTGAGGTACCATGATCACGATCGGATAATCGAGTACGAGCTCTAAAAGGATGCTGGCAACATGCTTCACAGATTCACAGTTACTGTAGCTTTCACCCTCACTTGTTAGCGGCGATCCGATGAAGTGGGATAAAAGTGGGTGTCATGACTAATTGGAGAGAAAACGTGGAGAAAATAAAGCTTCATGCTGCTAAAATGTTTAAACAGAATCATCTCAATGGCCCTCTATCATTATTAAGAGTTAGATATGTAAGTAAGAGCTAGATATGCCTCAGAAAAAAAAGGAGGATAATCAGTTCTGTTTATATATTTCTCCTTCCGTAATAGTCTAATTACTTTCTGAATAGGTTCATTACTGTGAATGTTTCGACTGCTGGATTAGTGCTTGAACCTGACTACTGGCTGAATTCCAATGGAGGCATGTAAATATGTGGTAAATATAAACAACCCTGCATGTGCGCTATCTATATTCAGATGAAATTGAAAACAGAGGCGAAAGTGTTGCGATGGTTGTTTTTTTTTTCTCTCTTTCTATGTTTCTGATCCTGCCTTTTCAGCAATCCCAATGTTTTGCTGCTGGCAAATTCACTGAGCAGTTCAGAATTACTTATTTAACAGATAACGTTTCTTCTGTTGTCAGCAAAAAAAAAAAGGCAAAAAAAAGGGTTCTTGTCCATAACAGACTAAAGCTGATGCCTTGTAAAATGAGAGGTCATTCTGAGACATACAACACAAACAGGACACGGCACGGGTGAGGAGACGGTGTCCTTCTATAAATAGAGCTACAATAACTCATTATGTAAGTGCTAAAGAGACAACGATGCTGTTTCTTTGCTATGAGATCGTTTAAAAGCGTGACGTATTTTCAGGCGACATTAAAGCGATCTACAAGCATCCGTTACAGGTTTTCTTTTTATCTTTCAAAGGCGCTTCAAAAGTCATTGATCTTAATCTGGGGAGTTGTGATGCTGCTTTGATGCCCATGTGATATCTGCTCTGTGGCTTGTAATAAATGTACAACCCCAGGTAGCATGCTAATCCTTGGCTTCTGGAAGTGTCACTGTCTGGATATGACCAGAAGATAAGCTGTCCAGCCCTTAGGATAGGAAAAGACAAAACAGAAGAAAAAGTAGGGATGGGGTGTTGGTATGTGTGTCATCCAGACAAATACACAGTGTAGATAATGACATCTGTACACATTTTGAGTGAGGGAAATAAGTAAGAAAAATCTGCATCTCCTTTAAAAGCTGTCTAAATGATGAACATCTGATGCAGGATCGTCTTCCTTGGCAGCAATGCTTTTTTATAGCTCAGAGCATTGGAAACGTTGTCCTGTGGTTAAAAGCACAAGACCGTGAGTTCCGAACTACTGCAGTCGGGGGCAAATATGTAATCATTTCTAATAACGATGTAAACATTTACACCTAAAATCTTCAAACGAGACCACGCTGCAGAAGTGACGCTGACGTCGGAAAATGTCCACAGGTGATGCGGAGAAACTCATGCAGACAGGGGATAGGAAATAAACAGGCATTTGGCTGATGCCAGCTCTGAGGAGCAGGTGTGAGGCTGCAACCTCAGCCAGGATTGTGTAATACACACCCAGTCAACAGGGAGCTGTGCTTTCCAAAGCCCCCCAGCCACTCACCCCCATCCGTCCTAGCACTTGTCTAATTAAACATAGTTAACATTCATCCCAAGGTCTTATGCAGATGAGCGTAGAGGGAAACCGAGTGCATGGCACATTAAAAGAAACAACACAAAGGAGTGGGGGCAAATTGAGACGTGCGGAAATATCTTCAACTTGACCTCCGTTGCTCAATTAATTACAGCCATAACAGGGAAGCGGCGTGGAACCGAGCACGCTGCAATGCTTTCTTCTTCCAGACCTCCTTGTCAGCACAAGAGCAATCTTTTTTTTGAGTAAATCAATCGATCCATGAGGAACCTCTACAAAGTTTCATCCAGCTAAGGAATGACTGTGGAAGGTTTTGTATTGTAGAGTAGAGGATCGTCTCTCTGAATGAAAAGGATGGTATACTGCTACTGGTAATCACATCAACACTGTGAACTTTATGTACCTGGAAGAAGGCAGGTAGAGCTCAGAATGTAAGAGTGCCCTGTGACACAGCATGAGCAGGGTTAAAAAAAAATGCTGGTTGGCTTCATGTGCTACCCTTTTGGTAGCTGTTGTATGATAAGGGTGAGCTGGCTGGAGGGAGGGTGGGGATTAGGAAGTAATACGACTTGGGGTATAAAAAAAAAAGAAATTCATGCATGGAGAATTCATGGATATAGAATTTAGCTTTGTGTCTCAGTTACACAAGATTCTGACAATTCAGAAGTCTGTTTTTTATCAAGATCCATGCTTCATTAAGTGCTTGATTTAAGGCACTAGGTCTGGATGCTATTGGAAAAAAAAAAAACTGCCAAGAGTGCACTAATCCCCAGCAAACCCGAAGGTATAAATTGTGTGAAGGTTATTTCAATTAGAAAGCTTTAGCACCTGCATAACACTATGAATACCTGAAAACTTTCCCTGTGTAAATATTGATTTGCACACTTATACCACAGAGCTGATGATGTTTCTAGAAGGATATGGAATTAAGCAGTAGTTTTCCTGATAAAGAACACATCGACTAGAAGCCTGGAGCAATAATGCTTTGTTAAAGGATTAGAAATCGGTCACTGGGGAAGCGGGAGGCTGTGCTGGCGTGAAGGCGTAGTACAAGGTTGAGCTATAGCCACGCTGGATGGATTCGTATTTCTCAAAGCTGTCTCCACAGCCACCCATGCGCAGCAGCCCTGGAATCCTGTTTGTAACTGTCTGAGGTACAAGAGCCCCAGGGAGCAGGTGCTTACTTCCCCCTGCAAACACAGACCTGTCTCCTTTCACAGACACATAGAACATGGCCTGATCTACCTACACCCTCTCTCTCTTTCTCTCTCTCTCTCTCTCTGTCTTTCTCTCTGTCCTACACACACTCGCTCTAACACAAACACCTTCCCTTTGAGGGCTCCATATGAAGAACAAGGTGTTCATAAACCATCTGCCCAAAGAGGATAATCAAGTTGGCAGGGACAAAGCTTTCCTCTAAGTGTCATCACTTTAAGTTGCTAACTCCACGCTAGCAAAGTTTTCAGTCTGTCACTAAGTTGGGAATAAACTCAGGTCAGTGTGTTTGGAAAGGAAGCGGACCATTATGCCCGGATGGAGTGTTGCCGATTAAGAGCAGCGGTCTGAGCTGGACGATAGAGGGCCGCAGAGATGGTCGAATGGCACTCAGCGCAGCCCTAGCGAGAAAAATGATGATGAAGTGCAACATTAGCGCAGTGATTAACTCCTCGCACGCTTCTCCGTTCAGTCCCATTTCCTCCAGCATGTCAGTCTGGTCCAACCATTCGCCGCGAGATTCCCTCGGCACGCTAACCGTCTGTGTGAGAAAGAGCGGAGCCAGCGTTCAATCTCTGCATCTCTCCATTACAGTCTCATTTCAGTACCACAAAAAAAAGGAGCTTGAAATTTTCATGAGATGCAGCTCCATCTGGCAAGACGGCTTCACTTATAGCATTGTCGTTTATGGGCAAACAAGGACGCTGTGATGTAACATGAAAAGATTTGTAGACCTGACTCATGGTACTGGTGGGCTTTCCCGATCTCATACATGGTAAGAAACAAAAATCGGACCATCTATCTAGTCTACTGAAATGCTGTATAGTAAATACAGAGGCAAATAAAGGATATTATCTCGACTTCAAGCTCAGTAGAAGAAGGTCTCTAACTTAAATAATAATATGCTCAAATATTTTGTTCATGATAAAATAAAGGGGCAAAAACCCTGCAGAGCAATTCACACAATAATTAATTGTCTTTGGTAGTATTGTTGAATCTACCTCTATTAATCTCCAGCTGTTTAGGTCAATGTTCAGGTCAATGTTTCATTAAGAACTAATCCACAAACTAAGTTAGATGAACTCTTTGACAAAATGTCTGTCACGATACCGTAGAGAATTGTGGCTAGTAAATATGTCTGGCTCATGGAGCTTCTGCTCACTGTGTCTCACAGTCAACCAGAGAGATGGGAACCTTGTTGAACACTCTCCTCAGAAGCATGCTTTGGCGAGACCTCTTTGATATGCAGATTCTCATGCCCTACGGACCGCTCGTCACCAACCTGGCTTATTAGCATTCCCCACGACTCCAGAAAAAAAATGCAGGAACAAAAATAAATGGTCGGCATCGCTCTTGACGACAGCAGAAAAATTGAATCATTACGAGGGCTAACTGTTGTTTACTGTGTGAGAAAAAAGGTAGAAGGACCGTAGACCGTTATTACAGTAGAATCTGTATGAAACATTTGCATCATGTTATTGTTGCCAATAATTCACTACCTATCATGGCGAATTAGCCTCCGATGTTTGCTAATACATGTGCAGCATCTACAAGTGAGGCTGTTTAGTGCAAAAACGAGCGAAGTGAGAGAAATGGAGCGTCACAGCATGCAGGCTGACAGATAGTTGGCCACGCAACAAGATCCAAGCCTTCATGTCTCAGAAACAGTGGCACACTTTCCCGCCATTAATACCATTAGTTCTGCCACACATTGCTCAACACTTCACTCAAAAGTCACGCCCACATTAGCAGCCCCATTACAAGGTACGCTTACTTTTTCATTGGCAAATAATTACAATACTTTCTTTCCATGATGGCACCCCAGCATCTCTCATTTATTATTTAGTTTTTAATTTGGCTATTTGAGATTTCCACTCGTTTGAAGCCGAGCGAGCCAACTGCTACACGCCTTTCTATCCATTAAGTTAAATCCAGCGCAAATCAACAGGCGCCTCTGCCAAGATTGACCGTAAAAGGAGCTATCGATAAAAACACACTGTCCTTCATCATGATCCTCCTAGTTCCCTCTACTGTTTGTGCTTGAAACCAGGACTGTGGATGCACTGGCATTTTCAGCAATATCCATTATGTCTACACCGCTTGTACATCTGATGGATTGTTTCAAAATCTTTGTTGTTGAGAAGTTAAAAAAAAGTTCCTTTAACTAAATTACAAATGATCAGTGGCGTCTGCTTTTGCTTTACATTCTGTCCGTATGGCATAAAAGAGCACCCAGGCAATCCTTTAAGACCATAATGATATGCAATTGCTGTAAAGCAATTGTGGAGGCATGCTTTTTGCTCATTGTATCTTACGTGTTATGCGAGCCAGAGATCAATAGCCATCAATAGTCTATTAATAGACCAGACGAAGCTCAGTTCAGTCTGAAACACACAAATGTCAGCGAGACTTTACAATGAAAAGGAGGAAGTTCGATAGAAACCGATACCCCTCTCTGTTAACACAGATAGCCTCTTAATCATCTTGCTTTCCCATTGACTGGCTTCTTCATGTGTTTTTGTAATGGGTCTTTTTCAGAGCACACAGTTATCCAATCTGGCTGGTGTAGTAAGTAGAGAAATGACTTTGCTTGGACAGACTCTGAGAAAACAAAAGCCAGGTTAAAAGGAGATGGTGTTTATCTACCAGTTTTAGTGGCTTTCATCCGTCTCATCACCACTAACACATGCGCTAGTTCTGAAGTTTGGTCTACAAGACCAGGAGTAAGTCTCTGTCCCATGATAATACATTCTAATGAATCCAGATGCTAATCCATGAAGGACAAATCCAACGAGCTGGTGGTTATCCAGAGCAGAGCCACTCAGTTCTGCATCGCTGTCTGAAACTGAGCTCAGAGCCTATGTATGAAAGCCAAAAGGGACATAAGGCAAGGAACATCCAGCCGGAGCCCAGCAGACCGTACGCTTCCGTCACCGATTCCAGTCTTCCAATAGGGGTTCCGCTTGGAGAATGGGCGCAGTCATGTGATTTGCTCTAAGCCCATTCAGTGGAGACCGGGTGCCTCCAGTAGGACTGGGCCTTCACATTCGTCTCTGTCAGAATGCAGCATGCCATCCATTCATCAGGCCTGCCAAACGCTGCCGCCCCTCCAGCCCGACACTGAGCACACGCAGGCCTGACTGCATTACAGCTATCCACTGGAGCTGCCCACAGTCACACTGATGTTTTTATTTATTAGGCCTTCCATTAGCCTGGAGCTATAAATCCAAATGCACTGCTACAACACAGACATCCTGCTAGCCATCCTGATAAGAAGAAATTTGACTTCAAGCCCAGTTCTGCGTATATACACCACACCCAGGACCCTTCGACCCCTGTTGTTTAAGTGCAATTCCAATTCGTAAGACTTGAAATTTGGTCCTTTGTTAGGACCGGAGACCCGTTAACATCTTTATATGAATACGCGGGCAAAAGACTCCCACTGCATTATGGCCCTGAGACAGCCTTCAAATGGCTTTTTATGCACTTCATTTTAAACAGTGACTGAAAGCCGATGTCTGCGTGTGAAAGTGTGCAGATTCAAAAGCAATCAAGGCAATTCCAGTTGGCTGACACGCATGAACCCTGGGTTCAATACTTTCCCCAAAACTTAGTATTATTGATCCTCTGATGGTCAATTCAATATAGTCTAAAGAAGTTAGAACTGCGGATCTACAAGCCAAGCAATTCAATAGTGTTCAACTTGTGCAGTAGTGGGGATCTGGGCACTGTCTGATTCAATACAACAAGGAGAAACTAGCAGGGCTGAGGCAGTCAACAAATGCAATACTGAGCAGCCTCAGAGAGGATCTTCGAGTCAACAAATTTAATACAGCCACTTTATCCCTTCATATGTTCTGGCAACTAGGTTTAGCAAACGGGGAGGTCTCTCAAGACCCATGGGCACAGGAGTTTATCCTAAATAAACTGGCGTCTTTATTGCGTCTCTGTCTGATGCCAAGCCAAGCCGTGCTTTAATTATGACAAATCCAGGCCATGTGCTTCTTCTGCTTGCCAGTAATGAGGGATGCTTAACACTAAATGGTGCAAAATAACCTCTGTCAACAACAAAGCAACATGGACAATAACATAAAAAAGGGAAGAAATACAGATAAAAAGAAACCCTCTAACGCATAAAGATTTCATTAAGGAATTTGTCCAACTTTTTATTTGACAATCCTAAGAATACTCGTTTGATTCAAATGGGGCCTTCTTAATCATAAAATCCAAGCAAATTAAACGGTCTTTACTAGCCAGAAAGGGCCTGAGAGAGCATGTGAAGTGCACTATTGTGCATCGCACCAAGCGGATGAGTTGCCCTTATCTAACCCGAGACATTCATCACGGTAGCTAAATTAATTAATGCATAAATTAAGGAAGAATTACTGAGACTAGTGTACAGTAGGAGCAAGATGAATGTGATATACGCCGCTCAAGAGGACACAATTAATTTTTCCGAGCGACGTCAAGGCACGCCGTCACTATCACCACTAACAAAGTAACTCATTTGAATATCTTCAGCGTTCTTTCCACACATTAGAATGAGGAAATGCTCACTTAAAACCGGGAGGAACAAATGCCTGCGATAAGCGTTTTTAATTGGAAGTTTCGTTTAATTTGTTCCCAGTGACATTAAAATCAGCCATTAGGAGGAAATTCGTGAACACTCTCCACACTGTATACTGTACATGAAACAAACGTTCAAACGATTCTTCCTCAAGAATAAAATAATCACCCAACATTGATATTTTGCTAATAATTGTGTGCTAATTGCTCTTTTCACAAAGTTAATATAAACACGCTGTAGGCAACTTAAGCGGCGACAAATACATTTAAAGCTCGAAATGAACGCATACATTAACTAAATAAAGCGATAAATAATGAAATAAATAAATCGAATGCATGTCTTCCTGGCTATTATTCCTTCCTCCTCTTTTTTTTTGCAGTATCATTGCTAAATCTTTTTGGGAATGCTTCTGGGAGCAATTGAGTGGAAATGGGTTTGTGAACATCTTGGAAATGGTGTCTGTCAGGATAATATGAAGGCTGTGCGCAGACAGAAGAGTTAAATAGCAACGTTCTTCGAATTTGCTGGCTGGGCAGGCAAACAGGCACAAATAATATTTAAAAGTCCACCCTTATTGATGAAGATGAATCATCAGGAACATTCAAAGCTTGGTAATTAAACGTCTGCAGGTGTTAGACAGAGAGAAGTCCTGGGTTTAGCTTCTTCTCTGTTACACTAAGACATCATCTGTATGACCGTATGTTTATTCAAGTGCAGATCATTTGTGGTCAGTGTTAACCTTCTGAACATCAAAAACCTGCTCGTTTTACAGCCTGCCTATGGAAGCCTTTGGCTTTATTTTGCATCGGAGATAACTTACTTTCTCCAGCCCAGACCTCTATTTGTCAATGTCAATGAACAAAGGGAAGGGGCGACTTATTCATGCCAAACATGCTTCTGGTTTCAACTTTTGCGTGGCTCTTTGAGTGCTCGTTTTTAATTAAAAAAAAAAGAGCTTTCTTGTCTTTTAGCTAGGCCATAATACCATTCTCTCTCTCTCGCTCTCTCTCTCTCTCTCTTTCTATGCACAGAGAGGTGTCATTCATTATAACATATCTTTCAATTACAATTTTATTGTGACTGCAATTCCGTCATCATCCTAGTTCGTCTCCTCCGCCGCGGCATACCTGAAAATTGTTAATATGAAATGTGGCTCAGCACGACTCTGATTTCAGCTCTCGCAATGTCTCAAACTTTGGAATGATATCAGCGAGTGGCTGGGCAGGGGAGTGGATTTGTCTTGACAAGTGGGACAGATCTGTCCCGGTTTCCATACTCCTCTCTTTCTCCCTCCCTCCCTCTTTCCCTCTCTCTCTCCTCAACCCCTAGATAGACAGGCGGGCAGATTGAGGGCCAAGATTAGCTGGCGTGTGCTCACAGAAGGCCACAGAGATACAGTACTGAGAATGAATAGCCATGTCATGTTGTCAATGTAGTAACCTTGGCAACAGACAAAATTCCTATTTTAGTCGTCTGCTTGGCCATTGGGGTGGTAGAACTGGCACTCTGGCTATTCCGAAGACCGAGGGTTACCAAGACATAACAGACGCCTCAAACACAAGTTGAGGAAAGAGTCGATAGGTATGAGATTTCACAGGCGCAACCATTTAAGCTGGGAAAATGTCGCTTTAAAAAAAAAACAAAAAAAAAAACAGAGGATCTATCAAAACACCTCCAGCCTCTGGCTGACTTTGGGTCTTAAAAGAGTAGAGACGGCATTAACAATAGCCAAAATCAACAAACGCAGGACAACAGCTGTGCCGAACATTTCATTTCTATTGATCGATTGCTCAAGCAGCAAAAAAAAAGAAAAAGAAAAGCCTAAAGCCAAGGCTACTAATGGAGCGTACCCTAGAATGAGCTTGCTTAGAATTTTTAAGAGGCATTGCCTGTTGAAGTTGAGGGAAAAGTCACACCACAGCAATGATGAGTGCAACCTCACATTGACCTTCTACCAGGAAGTAAATGAAGCTTTTATCCTGACAGTACTTCAGCTTCACTAAATTGTTAACATACACAGTAAAGTAAAAAAAAACAAAAAAACACTGCTTTCAATGAAACATAGAATAAATACTAAAGGATGTAAATGCACCGGTTTTTTTTTTTACTGAATCACATGACCAGCATATGAGGTCAAGATCAGCAGAAAGCGTGTTCAAGGTGATGTAACTGATCTTTGATGCATAAAAGAATGTTTTTAGATAAACAGCTGGTAAAATAAACGTGTCATGGCAGAGTTGCTGCCTCGTAGCTCCAGGTTCGCTCCAAAATCGTGCCCTAAAATGAAAAAAGTGTTGACATGAACCAACGTGGTGGACTGGTGTCCCATCCAGGATGTTCTCTCGCTTGTCCTGGATCTTTCTCAACCCTGCCCAGGATACACTGCTTTCTTAAGATGGATCAGCCAAAAAATGAGAATGGATGGATAATCTTAAATTGTGAAACGATTCCCTTATATTCCGCTCGCTGTACTTCTACTCTCGCTCTATAATGTACTCTAATGCAATATTCATCATAGGAAGGACTTCCTGTTCAAGGACAAACTCTCATAATCACTTCATTGTTGAGCAAAATGATAGTTGCTTTGGTTGCGTGGTGATTATTTGGAGATGTTAGCGAGTCAAAGCACTGTATTAAAATCTAATCTTCACAAACCAACCTGGCTCACTCCGATGAGCCACAGGCCATTTATCATTGCCAGAACCTCACCTCCTACTGTTCTCCTCCACCGCCTCCTCTTCCTCTGCTTCTGCCTCTGCTATTTCCACTGCTGTTGGTCAGCTTTTTTCCCCCCTTTTTTTGTTTCTCCGGCTTCCTCTTCCTCGTCTCAGTTTCTTTTATTTCCTTCTACTCCGACCGTCTCTCTATAATCTTTCCCTGTACCTCTCCACCTCTTTGGCTTGTATCTTGCCTCCCTCGCCTGCTATCTGCTTCCTCCACATGGTGTTAATCTTTTGTCTCCCGTGTCTTGTCTCTGAAGCAGAACGTTACAACTTCATTCAGTCACATGGGTCAGGATCGTGTTTTCTGCTCAACATCACCTACAAACATGGAATCACGGAGGGGGAAAAAAGCTGATACCGAGAACAAAAGAAATTATTAGGCTACCACATTCCACATAATTCATTACTGGGTTTCATTAGTGCACCGCCTGCCTGGGCTGTAAAATTGCCAGAGCAGTAGGATTTATAGGAGAACGTGTGAACCGAGGCAGTGTGAGCACAATAAGCTATTTACATTTGCTTATGTTCATAGCAAAACAATTAAGTCCAGCCTCCCTGTAGTATTTACTGCCCCCGTGCCATATTGTACCTATGAGCAATCAATGCCTCACCAAATGTAAACATTCCTATTTATACTTAAATGAGGCATGAAGCACGGATAGAACGCACCGCGTCTAAAGGACAGAGAGATGCAAATAAAGTCTGTGCTTTTACGAGCTGGAAATGTAACACTCCAATGAATTCACTGGTATTTAAAATGAACACTATTATCTGTTAATGTATCGTGAGTTTCGAAGATTTTGGAGGGGTTTTGTCCATGTTGCTACAGTGAATAGTAAAAAAAACTCATGCTATATGAGCCACACAGAACGAGATACAGCGGAGAAACGTGAAAAAACCCAGAGATCATTTCTATTGTGATATCTACACTTAAGGTAACAATAAACGCAAAGCTTGACGTCTCATAGCAACTCGAAAATCGCTGGTGCCGTCTCTATTTCAACACCTTTTCACTTGTCTACTCTTATTGTCGTGGATCCCAGTCATCATGTGATGAAGTGCTTGAAAGGCACAAATATTATCTGATAATATTCCGGTCTGTAGTGCAGTCTGTGCTTTATAGCTACACTGAAGGCTACTTTCAGTGAGATCGTAATCGCTTTAATGACTCACAGCACAGTTATTATTAGCAAAGACTGATGTTCCTATCTACTAAATAACAAGTTAGCAGCTGTTATTTAGAAGTTAGCCGTGAGATTAGCAAAGATTCTCAAAGATTCATTCAGGAAACAGGAAAGACGTACGGCATTGGATGAGCCGTCTACTGTCGGATCACAGGTTGGTCTTTTCCACACTCTGTGTTCGCACATTCTTTCATACAAAGCACAAAATGAAACAATACCCCATCTTTCTATTTATGATATATCGTATGCTCACTAATTAATGATCATGCAGCAGATCTTTACTCAATGACATCATTAATAGGAACAACTGTATACCTGTCCATTCCTGCAATTCTCCAATCAGCCAATCACAGAGCAGCAACAAATTACATAAAACATGCAGATACAAGTCTGAGGGTTCGTTCCCAAAGTGGACATTAATAAAAGCTGTTAAAAAAAAATAAAAAATAAATAATAATTAAAAAATAAAAAAATTATTGTTTTTTTTTACAGCCTACAGCTTGTCCAGTTAATGCCCAAAAACATTAATAAAAATAAGAAAATAAAGAAAGTAAAATAAAGAAAAAAATGTAAATGAAATCTATATTGATCTATTATATATCTATTAATAAATATATATAAATAAATAGTAAAACATTAGACAAAAGTAAAATAAATAAAATACACAAATGTTGAATAGAATTTGCCGTTTTAATATTAATTAAAATTTGTAAAACAGATCGATTCCGACAGCCATAAAATTGCCGGGATCACGCCTCACCAGTACACGTGCACTTTTATAGCTCACATACTGTTTACTCAACAGATCTGTCATTTCTCTTTCATTTTTCACAACACAACGTAACATATGCGCCGCACCACCAAATAACAACTCAGTGCGTGTTCATAGGTTTTAGACCTTGTGATTTCTCAGATATGGATCCCCAGATGCCAGCAGTCTCAGGCAGGCAGTTTGGAGGAGGCTCTTTTTCTCGTGCTCCCGACTGATTCATTTCACCCAGGCGCACAAACACATATGCACACACCCACACATGTACACACTCATCCTTTAGCTCTTTGTTCCTTTAATTCCACCAAATTCTAATGTATGCTGTCAGCAGGCCTTTTTTTTTGCTGTCATCAAAAGTAAAAATAGCAGCAGCACTTTAGGCGAGTTTAGCAGCGCGTGTATGGGGGAGTCGCTCTTACAGTCTGGCTGTTGAATGCGAAGGATTAAAGGAGTAAGATCTTTGATCAGTAATGTCCTTTTCTCGCTCCAAATACTCCGACCCTGCTGCCTGATGACCCTGAGATCTTAAACAGGAGATGGCAGTGTAGCACAGACTAAAAATAAAAAGAAGTCTAATACTTTTAGAATCAGAAACATGCAGATCAGACAATATATTAACATATGCATAGCTTGTCACTTTGTTCAAAAGTGATCCGGTATTAACAGCTAGCACTGAGGACAGCTGTAGCGTGTATACTTTACACACACGCTGGCTGCAAAAGTGTTAAACTGTGAAGATGATTGGCTGTAAAGGTGCAGCTCTACAGATGGAAGAGAGTAAAGGGAAAATTCATGGAGCTCTAACAGAGCAAGGCTAAGGAGCCAGGAGCAGTTATATAGACAGCAGCACATCTGTGTGCCAATGAAATATTCAACAGCGCTCTTGCTCGACGCAGGAAGGCCCGATCCAACTCCTCGCACCTTCTGCACCGTTAATCATTTATCAATAACGCTCATGCTGACTGGCCGGGGAGCCGAGCTCGTTAAAAGCAAACGCATGACACGGGGAAGAGGCGATCATAAAAAAAACATTCACTCTGCCGAGCTGGACCCCCTCTCTCACAGCACGGGGTTTTGCAGGGAGCTCACTTCATCAGAACACCTTTCGCCCTGCAGGGCTGTGGAGGAATCAAACAGAAGCAGAAGTATGAGTAATACATCCCAAACCACAGCACAGAGAGAGAGAAAAGAAGAAAAAAAAAAAGAAAAGAAAAAGAAAAAGGCCAGGGCGAACAATTCTTCATTATAATGTCATAACATCATAATCGGCCTACTTTTGTTCCAATCATTGCTTTGCCTCCTGTTAATCTAGTACAAAGATTGCGGTTTAGCAAAGCGGCTCCGCGTTTCCAAAGTTCGAAGCTACAGCGAAGGGGTTACGCCTGACAAACACTTTTCACGCCATGTGAGATGCAATACCCTTAAAATGACTTCTACGTTTCTGCTGTCTTCGAAGCGTAACATTACAATAAAGCTGCTCCGGCATTCAGAGCAAGACAGCATGATAAAGTTCATAAGCAGGAGGAGGACCTATTAACCTTGGACACTGTTTTAAATGTCATCATTTTTAGCTGACACCACAAAAAGAAACCTGGGTAAGCTTCTCTCCAGGCGACGCTGCATGTAAATCACTTTCTCCAAAGGAAATTACTTCCCGCGGCTCAGCGTTATTAATCTAAATTCTCTGTTAGTCAAATTGTTGCACATAATAAATATGGAGCAGCTTGTGATGCTTATCTACTGTGACATTCCATTCTCGGAAAACATTTTTTTTCTTTCTTTCTTTCTTTCTCCCGCGTTCTTACTTTATTCGAAATGAGGCTGAGAGAGACAATTTTAAAAGCAGGAGGCGAGAGAGGGCAGACGAAGAAGAGAGCGTCCCAGGGTCGTGCTCGGACACAGACAGCAGCCATGCGAGCACCAGAGAGTGAGAAGTGATTCCCGTGATTCCCTTTCCTGTGTCTTCGTCTGGACTCAGGGGTCTGTGGGCAGACCGTACGAATGAAAAGCGTGTAATGTGACTGAGATCGGATTACAGACACAAAGAGAAGGAAGAGAAGGAATGTGTAACTTCTGTTTAGGATGCAAATATAGAAATTTAGCTTTGTATTTCATCTAATTCACAGTCAGCACTGTTTAATACTCAAATCTGATTCGTCTGAAGGTGAAGATTGGATTCATGCAGTAAGACGTCTTCAGGATGTCTAAATGATGACATGCTTTTTGTTTTTTTTTTATTAACTTCAGGAAAGACTGGTGAGAAAACAGCTGCTTAACATCAGCACTGACAGGAGCTAACATGTCTTACGGATGTTCCACCGCATTAAAATGGAACTAGAATCAGTTTAAAGTTCTGATGTAACAGTGGGAGAATCACTGTGATGTTAGAGGAGTAAAACACTGTTGTTCAAACAACATCCTGTTAGAGAAAACGAATCAGTTTCAAGGTGCTAATAGTTACTCACACCCTCCTGTCCTCCAGTTATTGTGCAATAACAGCACGTCGTGTCAATGTTTTAATCCTTACTGTAATCCTCGCAGTGCTTTATTACACAAGGTAACACTGTTTAAAGGCAAGTCTAAATAATACAGTTCTTATGGCTACACAAAACCTTCATCGGACATAAACCTGTATAAACTAGACAGAAAATTTTATTTATACTGATAGCTGCTCTAATGCTTTGTCCATGAGATATACTTCATTTCGATGTCCACTAGACAAACCCCCATTCTGATGTCCACTAGACAAACCCATTTCTGATGTCCACTAGACAAACTCCATTCTGATGTCCACTAGACAAACCCCATTCCGATGTCCACTACACAAACGCCATCCCAATGTTCACTAGACAAATCCCATTCCGATGTCCACTAGACAAACCCCATTCTGATGTCCACTACACAAACGCCATCCCAATGTTCACTAGACAAACCCCATTCCGATGTCCACTACACAAACGCCATCCCAATGTTCACTAGACAAATCCCATTCCGATGT
>JAOTRN010000019.1:5821948-5837708 GCA_028566695.1 Bagroides melapterus
CATACAGAATGACAGACAGACTGACTGTCAGACAGACTAAAAGAGGCGCCATACACACACAGACACACACATGCATACACACACACACATACACACAGATGTACTATATTTTGTTATGTGATGTGCTTTGTAGGTCACGCGCTTATAACTTCCTCAAACTTTATCATCTTTTCCCCATGAAACTAACAAAAGAACGATCTTGCTACCCAATCGGCTGTGTGTGTGTGTGTGTGTGCCCGTGTGTGTGTGTGTGTGTGAAGTCCGCTGTGAGTGTGTGTTCACTTTATTATGTCAGGCTATAATAAAAAGTCTGAATGAAGAGGTTCCTGTCTCTGTGAGGGTCTCCTCACTTCTCTCTGGTCTGAATCCACAGACATTTCTGACCAGCTGTGATTTATCATAAATGACATTCAGTGACTTGGGGTGACATTCTGGTTTTATGAGGACCGGCTCTTTTATGTGGCCGAGTGTGCGGAGACGACTGTCCACGCGTCCTCTTTTATGTGTGGGCAGAGCATAAATTTCTCCACATCAGTGTTAGTGAGGACAACAGCCTGCCTGTGCTTGAGTATATCATCATTCAGTATTATACACGATTACCTACTAATAATATGTGCTGTTGAAGGAAAATAATCAGCTGTACATTTATTATCTTTTAGTAAAGGCACATACCGAAACGAAAGGTTTTATTCCTCTTATACCGCAGTAATTTACCACCACTAAAGTTTTTATTCTTTTTATTATTATTCTAATTATTATTACTGAAAAAAGAACACATCCTACTTTTTGTCCATTTCTAGTAACTTTTACAGCAGAGCTCTGTTTCTCGATTCAGGAGGGAATTGTACTTTAGACGTTCCACAGTATCTAATCCTAACCTAATCAGTTGATATACTAAAGTTTTATGTTAGGAAAAGTTTATTTAACATTTACGGATGGAATCTTACATGCGAGGGACTGTTTATATCTGCGATAATGCAAGAGATAACACGAATGCATGGAATGCGGATGTTCTACCACGTCGTAACGGAACTGTTAACCTAAGCAGCTATTAACAGTCCTCCGTTGTCCATCTCTTTTTTATAATAAGTAAAAAAAAAAAAAACGTGACATGACCAAAAGACTTTGTCATGCTGATAAGGCCTCTAGTTACTACACGAACGTGTTCTATTGCATATTATGTGTATAATTCGTTTACGTAGCACATTAGCATTGTTCTAAAAAATTCTTCTCAACACCTTCTGACCAATCAGAACAGAGAATTCGAAAGCGCTGTGGTTTCTACACAAACCCAACTAACCTTCCTCGATGTCCCAATGAACTGGATATCTGGAGTGTGTTGTGGATGTTCAATACACAGACCTGCTAAGAGTGTGTGTGTGTTTGTGTTTGTGTGTTGGTGTGTGAGTGGGTTTGGAGAGGGGCCTCTAGTGGCCCTGTGGTTTTGGAGTGCCTTAAAAGTGTTTGTAAGCACTGAAGGTCGTGCTGCCTGCCCACCGCCTCAGCAGCTCTGTTTGTGTGTGTGTGTGTGTGTGTGTGTTTGTAAGAGGTTACATGTGTGTGTATGTGTATTAGAGCAGCTGGAGGTGGATAAGTGGGGCAGCCTATCGTCGACCACCCTGCCTCCCTGCCTAATTACCTCTTTGCCCCGGCTCTGTTTGTGCCTGTAAATAAGGCTGAGCTATTGACATGGACCTGAGCCTGTGATGTAGCGCTCATTAGACCTGAGCATGAACTTCTGACCAGACTCCATTAGGCCCTCGCGCAAGACAACACACAGCAAAAATAAGCAATGAGACAGACAGAGAAAGACAGAGAGAGAGAGAGAGAGAGAGAGAGAGAGAGAGAGACAGAGAGAGAGAGAGTTATAAGAGAAAGACAGAGAGAGAGAGAGAGAGAGAGAGAGAGAGAGAGTTATAAGAGTGAGAGTATGATCAAATGTAGCGAGTGCAGAAGCAGGGACCAAGCCCTCTATCACAGCCTCGGTTCCTGAGGGATTACCCCGCTGGGAGCCAAATATCCAGCGGGAATTTCTGAGCATAAGACTTTTCTAGGCTGCAATCAGAAATCTGTGGCAAATATCGTCTATTGTGATACATCGTGTTCGAATGCTGCCAGAATGAGTCACTCCTCTTTAAATAGAACACATCATCTTAAGCACCACATAATAATTACACTGAATAATATTTTGGGGTTGGGGGCCATCATTTCTTATCCTGCTCCAGCAGAAAAAAGGAACACAGTGAGAAAGAAATGAAAGTGCTTTACGCTGGGTCAGTTCTTTAAGCGTGACGGCTACACGAGTAAAGCGTACACCGACTCTACCTTCCCTGCCATGACAAAGATGGAAAAAGCTATTTTACTGAGGGCATTTGTTTGTTTGTTTGTTTCTTCTTCTCTCTTTCATCTGTGTCTTTCAAGGCTGCCCTCTTTCACTCCCTCCTCCATCCCCGGAGAGAGAGAGGGAGCGTGAGTGGGACGAGCAAGAGCCCAGAGTGTCCCTTTGAAGGGAAAAAAAAACCCAGAAGAATTGAAATGGGCAGCTGCTGAAATGTGAAGGAGGAAAAAAGATGAAGCGAGTCAAGCCGCCTGTGAGGACGCATAGGACAGGCAGAAATGAAAAACAGGCTTGGAATGAAAAGAGGGGATGAGAAGGAGGAGGGGAAAAAGAGAGAAAGGACTGAGAAAGAAAAGAAAAATCATCCTTTCCAAAGTGTGTAGAAGGTAACAGAAACTACAGCTCAGTCAGTCGAGAGAAAAGCACACAGGCAGGATCAGTAACCGTTATTGATCCGAGACATGAAGGATAAAGCAGGAAGTCTACAGTGACCACAAGGAGGCAGTATAGAGGAACGGCAAACATCAACACCAATTCCAGGCTTGATAATGACATGAAAATATGGAGAAAAAAAAAAAAAAAACACAGAGAAGAGACTGACTGAATAAATAAATAAATAAATAAATAAATAAATAAATATATATTTTTTTAATTAAGTTAATTTTTTAATGATAATTGTTCAATTCCTAATTACACAATTTAATTATTTAATGATTACTGATAATATGACAATATAATAAAATAAAATGTATTAGTTGTGAATAATTGTAAGAATTATTCGGATATTCACCGAATAAAGGCGATACCGTGAAATAAAAGAAAATTAAATGACATGAAATTAAAATTTTGAAATTAAATGCAAAATATATCAAGTCCTTAGGATTGTAAGGTACTCTCTGTTTTTTTGATTATGTAATAATTCTTAACTCATGAAGATAAGGGTTAAAGGTATGAAAGCATATAGTAAAGGTTGTAAGTGTTTTAAGCACTAGTTTTAGCAGTCAGCACATTTGCCTCGCACCTCCGAGGTTGGAGGACTGAACCTCGGCATTGTTCTGTCCGGGTTTCATGGCTTTCTTCTGGTTTCCTCTCAGGCTCTGTTAGTCTTGTAAAGCTTCTCTAAACTGCCTGTAGTGTGTGAACGCTTTCAGAAGTCGAATCAATATCACTTCCGTTAAATAATCTAATTGCGACCTAATGACACTCAAGCTATCCCACACTGCCTTGCCTACAGTACATGAATGTGTTACGGTACAACGTTAGCCTGTTTAAATAAAGTATTAGTGGTTAGAGAACTGAACATCTAAACTTTCAACTCTACTTTTTCTCCTTTTTCCTTGTAATAAGCCATAAATTCTCAGCCTGGGCACCATCTCCGAATCGAACCAGCGTTCGGAGTGCTATAAAAGAGTAAGGGGTAAAACAAGAGATGCCTCGACGCTCGTTCTCAGAACAACAACCCGATAGGAAACGTTGAAAGACGCCAGGCGTGCTTTATCACCGTTTGAGAAGCCACAAAGGTTGCTGGGACGTCTCAGGTGGTTTTGTAATTAAGATCTCCTTTCTTTGTCTGGCCCACTTTGTTTTTTCACTACTCAGGGAAGTGTGGCTGTGGCGCTCAACGCTGTGATAATGTCATAATTATTCAGCGCAGAGAGGCTCAAAGGAAGAGGCTGTGGTGATGGATTCGCTTCTACGGCGAGGGACAATAGTTTGTATTTTTTTGCGCAATGGCAACAATTTCCAAAAAAAAAAAAAAAACACTTTCACTTTTCTTTCTGTTGCACTCCTCCCGTGAAGAGGCTTTCCGTTATTTGTTTGGAGCTTGATGCATCGTGTGTGTGCTCTGGGACACCTGGTATATAACAGGCCGCTGTGTTCAGCTCACCTCCACCCTCCTGTGCTACTAGAGCTCGGGTCTCTGAGATGACCCTCTCTGGCTGAAAAGTGCATATGGAGAGAGGACAGGAAATATTAATCATGTTGTTGACAACGAGGTCGCCGTACGCGCGGCTCGGTTTCCCGACTCGAGGCGTGCGGAGGCTTGGTCTCACCGCGTGACCTCGTCTCACCTTCACCTCCATCTTTTATCCATCAACAAGGTAAAAAGTGCAAGTCTTCATCATGATACTGAACGCTTTATATATTTTTATCCCTCTCCATTCTTTTTTTTTTCTTGATTTCCTTTAACATCAAATCTGACTTTAATCCTGGCTGCAGGACAAATCCATAAACTTTTAATAAAGACTTTTATTGCTATTAATATGCTTCTTCATATTATGAACGACGATTAACGCACAGGAATGTTTCCAAATAATTTGGTATTCAAAGAATTTCTAGATTAAGGAGTCTCCAGTGTCAGTGGTCGCTAACAACCACCACGAGTCTTAAATGTTAAGGTTTTTGTTCTTTGGCTTGACGTCAGAAGAGTGAGAGGGAAAAAAAAGAAAGCACTGAAGAATTGACCGTTTAGTTTATAGCTGCTATATCGACAGTGATAACAGGAAGTAACTTGTTTCCCAGTCGCTCCGCGACATTAAACGTAGCTATAAAGAGGAAGAAAGTATGAGGTGTCATTTATAAATAAATAACTATTGCAATCATTTGGTAAATTGCTGTGGTATAAGAGTAAAAAAAAAAACGTGTTGTTATATTAAAAAGAATCCGCTCCGGGGGTTAAAGACTGACTCGTTGTTGATTATTTTCTGGCCGTCGTATGTTATCCCTTATTTTAAATTAAGGGCTGTGATGCGTGAAGACCTGGTCATGCTGAGAAAGTTGTGGATCATGTTCCTGCAGTCAATAAAAGGCCAGTGAGCAGCTTTCCCTGGAGGGGCCCCGAGCCCTCGTCTCCTCACGCTCTTCTTACGGGCGATAAAAGGCTCTGTTTATGCTCCCACCGCCGGGGAATAGCCTGCTGTCCTGCCCTCTCCTTCGCTTTCTCTCAAAGGATCCAAACTCATTTTTATCCCTCCATTTCCTTACACCTGCATGTCTTTCACAGGGATGCTGCTCTCTCTCTCTCTCTCTCTCTCTCAATCCTTTGTAAGTGTCCTATTCTCCTTCCCTTGTGTCTTCTCTCTCTCTCTCTCTCGCTTACTGCATTCTTACCCCTCTCTTTTCCTCTCGACGGGTTTCCCCCTCTAACCTTTCTGTGGCTTTTGTGGCTCCTATAGACCATCTATGTGGAAATGCAAAGGATGTGGCTTGACTAAGAAACATTATATCTCCAGCTCTATCTCAAAAACATCCCCGGGTCCAACCTCACGTGGCGTACGCAGTTCCTCTCGGTTGTATTTCCAAGCCAAAGTGAAAAATTCAATTGCGCGACAAGACGAGCTGAGCAATTTGATTGACGTTAGAACGAAAAATAAGGACGGGGGGGAAAAAAAATAGCAGTTAGATGTACGGAGAGTACAGTCATTTCTTAGTGCTCGCACACCCTCAAAAAAAAAAAAAAAAAAAAAATCAATTCCAGCTTACCAACTCAATAACCTACACACAATCTACCCAGTGCATAAAACATGAAAGGTATTATTTGTTTAAAAAAAAAAAAATTGTTCCACTAACCAGAACGGCAATTGTCTGTGAATAAGCCAGCAATAAAAGAAACTATTTACATGTCAGGATAATGTGTCATCTTGAAACGTCTCTACATAAAGGAAGTCAAGTATGTGGAAAGAAATATATGGAAGATATATGTATTAAATTAATTCAAGACCAAGAAGAAAAAAGTTGCTTTAACCTTTTTTTTTTTTCTTTTTTTTTCAGCAGACTCTCTGCAGGTTATCTCAGCAAGCCCGAGGCTACAAAGAAACATGCGTGTGAAAGGGTAGGGTCTCTTTACAAAGACTACTAAATGAGATTACCTTACGGTTGTTTGTTTTCCGTGAAAATACCTACTCAGCTTCGGCTTGCGGGAAGCGTGTGTAATTATTTCGGGTTGAAATTTATTCTGTAGATAAAGCCTTCTCGGCTTCTCTGTTCCAGTGTAGCGTTATAAATATATTATTGCGAGCGGCGAGCTATTCTTTACTAATTACTCGACTACAAAAAGGACTTTGTATTGGGGGAAAAAAAAAGGTGAGTGTGCATTTTGTGTGTCAATTTAAGTGAGGAAGTAGGAGGAGGAGGAGGAGAGTATATAGAGGGGAGAAAATAGTTTGGTGAAAAGCTCAGCAGATGCCAATCAGGACATGTGAGCCAGCATGAGGTCCTCTGGGAGATAAATTAGAGTTCAATGTGAAGGCAAGGACGCTCGAGTTGACGATGCTTGAACAAGCACATGCGCACATACACACACACACACACACACACACACACACACACACACCACACACACAATACAGCGCTGTAAAGTGAAACACAAGCGATTCAAAGAGCTGCATGCTGCAGTGGGACCCAGTAAATCTACAAGCTCACAGCTTTTCAGGATTCACCTCTGAGATCCTCTCTGTTTCCCTCCCTGACCCACATACCCACTGCATCTCTCTCTCTCTCTCTCTCTTTCTCTCAATCTTTCTCAGTCTTCACAAATCTGAATACACACAAACACTCCAACGGTATTCATCATCTGTTTTCCTCATGCATGTGATGTAAAAAACGTCTTCGCATCTCTGCTCCTAAGCAGCCGTCTTGTCACGTCCTCACACTTATTTCTCTCACCAGCGATATGAATGATGTATCTGGAAGGTTCTGATATCTTTCTAGGTCAGGACAAACATACCTGATATCTGCCTGGTCACCAAAATGAGGCTGGATGCAGACATGACATGCAAAAAAAAAAGAGGTCCATCATGTTCAAAAGACTCTAGCGACTCTACTGTAGGAAAGTAAAACAACAACAACAATAAAGAAAAACAACACGTGACATAAAGGTTTCTTCTTCCTACACTGTCACAGCAGTTTGTGCTTTTTATCAGTTACTATTATGGAATATCTATGAAATGTTTAAGTTCCTGCTTTTGCTAAAAAAAAAACAAAAAAAACATTCTGTCCACGATCAGAGAACCGCCGCACAAATTCCTCTCACACTGCACACGAAAGCTTTCCTTTCTCCCACTGGAGACTCCTTCCCTGAATTGTTATATAACCACCACCATGGTTTTCTGTGTTTTTTTTAAGCAGATCAGTCTTAGATTAGATGGAGGATCTGAAATCCTCTACGAGTCCCTGTGTAAGCTGTTACTATAGAAACCACAATGTTTTACAACAAGCACATTAATATAAACCAGCCAGATTCATGTGTTCGGCATCACCGAGGTGTGATATGCGTGATCTAACAGATAGACGGAGAACCGCGACTGGGCCTCACTTTTGCACACCATTAAGGCAATCCTGAGAATCACAATATTCCATTATAACCACTAATGATTTAGATTTCCTCATAACAACACTATGGTTTCATTGTCACTGGAAATATTTAAGCTGGAGATTACGTTTATGATGCTATTTAAAAAAACAAATAAAAATAAGGATACAAGGAATCATTCGTTCTGTTTATTCCTTTTATTACAGTCATTACAGTCTTCTGACTTGTAAAAAGCTTTCTCATCTTCACCGAACTTTTTTCACTACTGGAATTTTCTGGAACGTTCCGACCTCCCGGCGCGTGACGTCATGGACCAAACAAACAAACCGAATAAAAGCGGTAGCAGCTTCGACAGCTGAAATAGTTCAGGATGTAAAGTCAATATTTGTGTCTTTTATTTGTGTCAAAAAGCCTTCCCTATCATTTTCTGGTATCGATCGAATGGCATAAATAGTACGGTTACGCTTTCTCTTTATCCGGACCGAAGGCAAAGCCGTGTGTTGCGTTTCCACACAAGTGATCTGAGTTGAAGAATTCTGGGTAGAATCTCGGAACAAGAACTCTAAGCCCAGAGATTTTGCCATTTAGGTCCAATCAAGAACTGGTAGAAAGACCTAAAGGTGTGTTGGGTAAGATTTAACTTTTTTACAGAATGACAGCTGAAGCTCCACCCCCTGGTCTATCACTTGGCCCACTAGAGGTTCATCCAAATACAAACAAGTATTCCAGACCCAGAATTCAGTTTTCTCAGCTACTTGATCAACTTTCTCTGAAGTCATAGCTGAACCCTTCGTGTTTTATCGGGTTCTTTGTAACTTCCGGGTTATTTGTACAACTACGGTATTAAAAAAATAATAAAACTATTCCATTTTTAAGTACTTTTATGTAACCTCATTTCAAGGACAATTTTCAGACGGACGGATGGACAGATGTGTGGATAATTTGGCTACAAATTTAACTGAGGTATATTTTAGCCAATTCACCTAATTTTATATCTAAAAAAAAAAAAAAAGAGGTTCCTAGGTTGCCCAGCCTAGGTCCATCTCTTCAGCCTGTGTGTGTGCTGATGCACTGTAGCTGTTGTGTCAAGCCCTCTGCATCTCCATAACAAAACTATTCCTAATTATAGTTTCCCACCACAGCACAAGATCTAGACCTGATTCTTACACTGACCTGCAGAAGGGCAGCTGTACAAGGCCTGGGCAAGTTATTACTAAAACAAGACGAGGCAAGCAGAATGTTCTCCAGCTCAAGGGAACCGGGTTCTTCTCTTACACACAGACATTAATTATTTACTGCAAACATAAGCCTAGGTATCTAAAACTAGCTGGGTGTTTGCTATGTTATCAGCCGCCACACGTGGCTAGGATTTTACCCTTCAGCTAGCTGATCTAGGCTTATGAATTGTGATAGCATTTAGCAATAGTATGATCGCTAAAAAGTGATATGTGTTTAAAGAAGGAACCGAGGTCCAGCTACTTCAAGCGGAGTTAAATGTCAGACGACTTTGTACTTTATGGCCTCCGCAGCCACACCACAGCAAACAATAAGTATTGCTGATATATCGAGTCTAACACGGAACGCTTGAAAATTTTATGCAACAGTCAGTTAGGGACTATTTCTGACAGTCCACTTGATTGTCCTGCATTTATTGATCACCCTGAAGGGACACTTGATATGCTATTACATCCAAATGACACTGATGGAATGGTACATCTGCAAAAAAAAAAAAAAAAGAGAGAGACACTGACTACTAAGAGAATCAATCATTTTGAATAGAAGCAAATTGCTTACTGATGATTTTCTGTGCTCAATTTGCATTTACAGGGTCGCTGCTCATTGGTCGTCGTGATGGAGCGAAGCCACTGCAGCCGTCCACACGGAGCGCAGATCGATATTTCGCACACAAACGGCTCACCAGTCCCGTTCGGGTGGCGGGGGTGCAGCATCACTGCTCTGACCCATGCTGTTATCACAGAACAGCAGGCTCCAGGTCAGGCACCGGAGTAGAGCGCAGGGGTCGTGCTGAGACTACCTCAGACGCCCCGTGTGAGCGCTGTCTGGATCAGAGCTCAATGGTGTGAGCCACCTCATTATGAGCAGCTCCAGTGACCCCAGGCTCATGTCACCCCCATAACAACACTCCTGCTGCGCAGACCCCGTCATTAACATTCACCGCAGGGACACGAACGCACACCACAACAACAACAACAACAACACCAACAAGCCAGAGGTCCAGAGGTCTGCTGCCGACTAACACCCCAATACCCAGCTCAATCTCAGCTCGACACATTTCACACTGGCGCAGACGAAAACGATGAGATTATCATTCACACGTCGGCAAAAGGTGATCAAACGCCGTCTTACCTGTTAAAAAGGTAGGAGACAGATGAGATTTCCGAGGAGATAAACATCCGGGAGAGACATGAAATAAAGAAGAGAGCAGTAAAGTTAGTGAAAGATTGATAGTTCTGGAAAAATCCACACAGCAACACATTCAATATGTTTAGACGCTTATAGAAATATTTGTGACGTGTTTAGTGATCCCGGTGCTATATTTTTTCAATTCCTGTGAGTTGTGTTAGGGTTTGTCTCTCGCAGTGTTGTCACAAGAGCATGCTGCTAGCACATTTAAAATGGTGTTACATAGGGGGAAATTTCAATGAGCTCAAACAAAAAGATAAACATCCGTTCAGCTGTCGCAGTAAGAGCTAAATGTTCGATGCCATTAAGGAGAAATTCAGTCAGATGTAGCAGAGACAAAGAGACAACGAATGTTGGATTCAGTCTTCTAAAATGCAACGTAGCATCACGGGTGTGACGGTGTTAACGGCAGTGTTCAAGCTACGGAAGCTGGTCTGTCATGTTCTACTAGAGTATGGAACTCATAATTCCTAACTATTCACCAGGAAAAAAACAAATCCCATTTAGGAACTTGGAATTTTTTCGTCGTCTAAGTTCAAGTAGAGGCAGTTATGCCTCACGATGCTTAATGCTCTGTGTTGTTGATTGAAGGATAGGGGTTCATGCTCCAGCGCTGCCAATCTACCACTGTTGGGCCCTTGAGCAAGGCCCTTAACCCTCACTGCTCCAGGGGTGCTGTATCACGGCTGACCCTGTGCTCGGACCCCAACCTCCAAAGTTGGGGAATACAGGGAGAAAGTATTTCACTGGGATGTAATGTAGACGTGAGAAACTAAAGGCTTCTATCTATCTATCTATCTATCTATCTATCTATCTATCTATCTATCTATCTATCTATCTATCTATCTATCTATCTATTCTATGTGATGTCAAAGCAACATGGCCGCTCCCAGCATCAGCAGTAAACAATGTCACACATCTTAGCTTGAAACGAGTTGAGCTGCATGAAGGAGGATTTGCTTTAGATCAGGTAACACATAGATACGCTGACTCTACAGACCACTGTTCCTAGGAGGAAAAGATACATCACTTATCACAGTTAGATGGCTATCTCCTTCCTAACAAACCACAAACACGGAGGTGTCTACGGTTTATCCCACTTTCTAGCTTGGTTCCACTGAGGTTAAAATCGACATAAATTCTCATCTCCCAACTTCCCGCTTCTGCAGTACAAGCAAACAAGCGCCGCACAAATCCGGCGCTATCAGCAAGGCGTCAAACAGCATCGTGGGTAATGTAGAAAAGCTTGAACCCGGTTGAAAACTGACCAACATGTCATCAGGGATGTTGTAGCCTCGTGGGAATGGTGTCGCGTTACTAATCGGAAGATTGTGAATTTGAATCCCAGCATCGCTAAGCTGCCACTGCTGGGCCCCTAAGCAACGTCCTTAAAGCTCAATTGTATTTTTAAAAAAAATTTGATAAAAAGCTGTAAATGTATTCTGAGCTAGCTGGAACTTGCTTGCAATTGTGGGGAGTGGTAGCTCTGTGGTTAAGGTGTACTGGACTATGGATCAGAAGGTTGAGAGCTCAAACCACAGGGCCACCAAGCTGCCACTCCCGGGCCCTTGAGCAAGGCCCTTAACCATTAATTGTTCAGCTGTATAACTGAGATAAAGGTAAGCCACTCTTGATAAGGGCTTCTACCAAATCCTGTGAATAAAAGAAGCTCAAAATAAAAAAAGTACTCTATACACTCTAACACAAAATAAAGCTTGGATTAGTCTGAAGTTCACAATATAATTCTAAAGATTCTTTTCCCCTTAATATCACATTTAACTCGGAATATTAAGAAAGTCACAGTCAAAGTTGCTATCAGAAACTCCAGAACTCACAGTATTGAGTGTTTGTCATCAATCAAGCTGAACGGTCTTTGTGTTTAGGATTATGGATTGTGGGATTTTTTTTTTAATTCACTGACAATGCTCTAATCGACTGAAAATGTTTTGGATATTTATTACTTGTCGTAGTAGGCTTTTCGTTTTTTTTTGCAGTGCTTGCCTATTTTGGCTTGCGTTCGATGATGAAGTGTGATTTTTGTGCATTGCACTGATTAGAAAGTTTGTTGAATACACTCTAGACTTCATGGCTAAACACACCCTCTACATTCAGCAGCCTTGAAAAGTAACACAAAATTTGTCATGGTGGCTTGCAAATGCATAACACCGTCCAATAGCAATTAAGACCAACAAGAAAGTGTGTGTGTGTGTGTGTGTGTGTGTGTTGCCTTACAGCGACTTACTCCTTCACAAAGCAAAAGCCTCCTAGATAAGAGGAAATAAGGGGCGGTGCGTGTAAACCGCATAATGCGACCAAGGGTCTCCTGTCAATCATCTTGATTCGAAGCAATTATCATAACCTGCGAGGCAGACCACCAAATTTACACCAAACCTCATTCCTATGCTAAGCCTGGCTGTGCGCTAAACGCTCCATTCTGGCATCCGTGTCACCGGCCTCTTTTATTTATTCATGTGGCTGTTATATTTCTCGGTATACGGGACGAGTCGCTGTTATCCGTATCCGCTGTCAGATTTCCTTACACCTCTATCACGTAACGCAACACAAACACAGATAAAGGACACGAAGACGCCTTCAAATTATTCTCTAACGTACAAGCAAGACGTGAAACATCCACTATGACGTTTCTACTTATTATTTTGCACCGTTCCGACATTCCTCACTCTGAGACGATAAAAGAATTTTCTTTAAAAAAAGCAACACAAAAGCCGTAACGAAACGGATGCGCATTGTCCGAGCCGTACCGTATTTCATGAATAAATGAATGAATTAAAACGTGTCTAATCACACTTTAGGATCCGTGCGCTTCTCATCTCCACGTTTACGGTCCGTGGTTCTCGTAGCAAACGAACGTGCAGAATCACTGAGAGACGCTTGCTGAAATCTCTCTATGGCAACACCGTGCCTTTGGCGCATACTTCAGTGACAACGATTCTTTTTTTCATCTGGCAACTGCACATTATTGTTGCCACAGCCACAGAGGAACTGTAATTGGCTGATTGATTTTCTTTATTGATCCCCAAAGGGAAAAGCAGACAAATTGTGCATCATGGAAGAATAAACTTAGGTGCAACAGTTCTCAAATCTGCAAAGCTGCACTATCACGCAGCTTCATGCAAAGCCAACCTTGTCTTTTTTACACGCCTGTCTTTGCTTTCCGTGGTAAGTACAATTAGAAAAAAAAAAAAGAACGAAAGAAAACACGTAGCTGTCGGCAAAAGGGGAGGAGAGGTAAGATTCAGACGTGTCATTTTAATGGGTGGACAGGCTGTCATTAACCCCAGCATCACCCCATTAATCATTATCACATCGCTGTAACTGCCATGTACACTCAATCAGTACGCCTCTGTAAACATTACTCTTACACGCAGACGAAACGAGGTGCGGGGCCAAAACCATCGCTCACTCATACCGTTCAGGCTCGCCTCTCCGACGCACAGACAAGCTGTTTTACAATGAGGCTGGAGACTGCAACATGCTCTAATTGATATGACCTTTAATTGCCTCGTTCACTGCAAAAGGCGAGCGGAGAAAGAGACATCATGCCCCTCCGTTGCGGATTGAGTACAGGAGCAGAGGGCAAAAATGCAGGGCCTACACATTCAGGCCCCGTGGACATAATTAAACCTGCGTAACACTTACACTCTGCCCACGTCCGCTGAACGGAGTCGCACTCTGCGGAAAACACTCAGACGCAGGATTACTGTGCGGGCCATACAATCAGTAGGAGTGCATGGCTTGCGTAGAATAATAATGCAGCAGACTGGCTGTTCAACAAGGAATTTTATATTCATAGCTTTAATGCATATTTAGCGCAATTCCCTTAACGTTCCCCAAACAGTCGAATCTGGGAGGAGATTTTCATTCACTCCTGCATTGTAAATCCTGTGTAGTAAAATATATTTAGCTAGATGTAATATTTTATATGCTGTGCTGTTCTCCATTCTCTATTCAGGTCACTGTGACGAAAACTCATCAAGACAAGACCGAAAACTGACGTGAGATCGGCTTCCCAGACCCTCGGGCTGAAACCTTATCGCATAACAGCGAGTCACCCTGGGGCATTTGTTCTCGAGCGGTCTCTCTCTACTCTGCTGTGGTTACACTTCCTTCTGCCACCAGTGGTCCAGATGCAGGTGTGGGCTGTCTAGACTTGAAGCTCATTTGCTTTCCCGCCACTCGCCAGGCTCTGATTGCGGAGGCTCGCGCTGGGGCTGACGGAGCCGAGCTACAGGGAGGGGATGTGTCCTGATTGAGAGCGTGCTTTATTACAGCTAGTGCAGCCGGGGAATGAGCACACACAGCCCTCCACCTGCACGGCTTCGAGAAAGCCGTGACGCCACTCGCATAGCTGAGTGTTTCCACTCAAGCTGAGGAGCGGTAAAATGAAGTGCAGCTGGGAGCTGGGGAACGTCCTGGACGGAGGGACCATTTAGATTTACGCTTCTGAAACAGTTTATACTGTTTTTTTTTGTTGTTGTTTTAATGTTCAAATTGTGTTTATGGCTCTGCATTTACTAAAGGTTTGAGCTGAAAAAAAAAAAGTCCATTAAGTTTATGAATCAGCCTTCTGCTGGACGGGTGTAAAGGTTGGCACGTTGTGGTGGCAACGTGTGGAAGAGTCCAGCTTTCTCTGCCAAAAAACAGCCAGTCCTCTTGTCAGTCCACAGCAATCCAAGGTTCGTCAAGAGGGATTCCTTGTTGCCAAATCTATTCCCAAGCCTGAACTGAAAAAAAAAAAACGGAGCAGCTCAACATGCTCATTCAACTACAACAAACTAGTGAATCTGTCAAATCAAGAGGAGTTATAGGTATGACATGCCTCATGCCTCTGCTTCACCTTTGACAGTGAACGCTCAGCAATTTTCTCGGTTCAGCATCTCATCAAGTCCCCGCCGGACATCTCGGTTATGCAGCAGAAATTTGTTCGTCAGATCTACAAAGGGCCATTAGGTGAGGTCAAGCTCTGTTAAAAGGAGCTCTACGATGTGGAGGAATCTCAAGACGCTTTGTCTGACCTTGCCTGTCAAAAAAGGGAGACCGTAGTGTGCTGTACACGATGGGACGATGTCTTATAGTTGTCCCTGTCCACTGCTAGACAGGAAGGGAAGAGGCAGGCTTTGGAACAATGCACAGAACAAACAGGGATTTTTTTTTAAGCCATTTTTTGCATAATGATAATGCCTGTGGGCCAAATGATTCATCTGAAAGCTGTCTTCTGTTCAGGAACTTAAAATAGCGTCCTCTAATTGTAACAAAATTGGCTTAGCTTGCACAGTGCAGCTGTGAGCCTGTCTGTCATTTAACTGATTACGGCACGTGTGCCAACCAATCAGGTGTCTCGTCATGCAGGCTTCGCCGTACAGGATGCGTCGCGACACTTTCTGACAGAACCCGAAAGACAAAGAGAACAGTCATGTGCGCTGGATCGGTCAATCAAAACTAAGCTCGTTTGTTATGTGCTCACGTGGGGGGGAGTTCAATTAAAAATGATTGTGAAATGGATGCTAATCCTTATTATGCACTTAATTTACTGTAATTGAAAATGGGACCCTTGCATTTCATCCAGGAGACAATTAAAAGCAGCGGTGAATGAGCAATCAAACGAGTGAGTGGATGAGTGAGGTAGACGGGAACGAGAGAGAGAGAGAGAGAGAGAGAGAGAGAGA
>JAOTRN010000019.1:5888108-5898650 GCA_028566695.1 Bagroides melapterus
AACCATGGGTCACAAAGGTGTGGGATTTTGATCAGCACTGGCTTGGGATAGTCTCCTCCTTTATTGATACGACACTTTTTTTCCTTCCTCAAATAAAACCTGAAATCAGGAAAACAGAAAAAACAAGAAAAAAGAAGAAAAAAATCCGTCGCTAATTCATCAAAGAGAAATTACACTTCAGGGAGACGTGCAAATTTTCTGATGAGACACAAGTCATCACAACATTTACGGTTATGTATAATTATGTGGTCGACTCAAACACGGAGGCTGCTTTTAAACCCGGTTTTCCCGATAAAGCCTGGGTTTGCTGAATTAATGGACTCTCTGCACATAGGCATTCATCTGAAATCTGCCAGGACTCTCTGTGTCTATTTTACCCTTCAGACAGAATGTAGTTTGTTAAAACAAGAGAATACAGAGACACAATTACCCGTTCTGTAGGGATTCGCTAAAGAGCTGATCGATACTCGCTGAAGACATTCGTCAGTTCCATTCTCTCGTTTGTACGCCCGAATATTTCTTCCCGAGACAGTGACGTACGAGTCGCAACCGTCTGACACGAGCACTCGAACACAAAAGTCAGGAGGCTATTTGCTACATGCCAGCCCCATGTGGACTTCTTGGCTTGGTATTCTGGGAGTAAACCACGCCTCGGGCTAGAAAGCGAATCATTTATTCCCTGTCTTCTTTGTTTTCCTGAAATATTTCCCTTGTTGTTTAATGCAGACGGTCACTAAAGTCAATCGTGTAATATCTATTGTCTGTCTCGGTGCCCTAACCGGAGCTCGTAAGAGTAGCAGGTCTGATTTTCTAACTTCAGCAAGCACACTGTTTGTAATATCTGTTGCACCGGTCTCTGGAGGTTCACCACCGTGTGTTTTTTTTTTTTTTTTTCCCTTACGGTGGGGTTGATTCTGATAAAATGAAACGCACTTCTCTGCACTCACTTTCAATCAGGGCGAGGAAAATGAGCAGCAGAGATGGGCTCCGAGGAAGTGGGCATCGCGGAACATTGTAAGTGCTGTAATAGGAGAGCAAATTGAGGAGAATGAGTTTAGTGAAGGTCAAAGCTCGAGAGGCAAACAGAAACGTTAGAGCCACTATCTTCGCAGATAGCGACGGCGCAACCTTCCGCTCAATGACACAAGAACCATTACGTCGTTGTCCTTAAAAGCGCCGTTTAGCTTGCGGTATCTGCGGACGTCATCCGTAGGACAGGTTTTTATCCGTGATATTTAGAACACAACGTGACATGGTTATTATGTGCCATTTAAGGTCAGGATGCTAAATTTAAGGTTTGAAATGAGAAGAACGTCTCACCTGAAAGCTATTTCGGAGCGCTTTTACGTTCCCGACAAACGCTTATCGTAGAAGAGCAGCGTGCATGTACCTAATGCTGAATAAAAAAGCAGGCTCTCTTTCGCTCTCTAAAACAAGCCATCCATCCTTCTCTCGCTTATTAATGTCTTGGACTTGATCACTCTTCATCTATCATATCACTGCACTGAAAGTGAACACACCGCGCTGATAAGTCACACACGCTTTTACTCTTCATCAATAAAAATTCAGAAAGGTCTCTAGAGCTGTGCGATACGACCGTATAGTATCGATATTCCGATCAACGACGTCGCAATACGCTTTACGGAGATATCGTCGGTATCGCCGGCACATCTGTATCACCCCATGCGTATTGTGTAGATAACCATAAATACTTCAAACAGCTTCACAAACAAAAAAAAAAACAAACCAAATGAAATGCTGTATGTGATTATCACAAGTCACGCAGCTCTTCCTGAATCTTAGTCGTCATTCCGTTTACTGAAGCCATCCTGGAAATGTTTCCAAATTGTAGGCTCACGCAACAACACGGCAGGGATTTTATGGTCGAATGAGTGTGTGCGTTTAATTGAGCAAACTTCCCGGTGCTAATCAACACAGCCGGTCTGCTCTCTGAGGTATTGGCGGTTTGGGAATCCCAAAATTTCATGCTCATATAAAACATGGCCAAAAGAGTAAACAAGAAACATACAAGCTTGTTTTGACAACATACAAAAAGATTTAAGCGTTTAAAAAAATAATTATTATTAATATTAGAGCTGGGCATGATATCGTGTTAACGCATTCATTAATTAATGGCAACAATTATTTTATTCGTTTTTTGAATGTCCGTTGCTCAGTGGCTCTGAATACACATGTTGATCAGTACTGGACTGTGATAGACGTCATCAAGCGTCTCAACCAATGAGAGCATTTGGGGGCGGGGCTAAGACTGCTGCAGAGCTCACACTAACCAGAACAGAACAGAACTAGCGTGCACTTTTACGTATCGTGCACTTTTACGTTAAAAGTACTGCTATATGAACTAAAGTAGTACTTTTAACGTAAAAGTGCACGATACACTTCTCTTCAATTCGGTATTGAATTTTTTTTGCAGAACAACGTGATTAATCGTGATTTAAAATTTTATTTGTTGCCCAGCACTACTTAATACCCATCATCATATTCTCATTATTTCTAACAGTTTATTTCTCTTCAATGAATTCAGTCCTTATTTACACCAGAGCACTGTTTCACTCTCAGATCACAAGGTCCTCTGGTATTTTCTTGTTCCAGTAGGAACCGTTCCTACACAGGGACTCGAGGAAGTGAGAGATGAAGTGAAAACGTGTGTTACGTAACATTTCTAGAAGGAGTCTCCAGGATCAGAGCTTTTTTTTTTTTTAACAATCAGTAAGTTTCCCAGTTTAACAGAGAGGTTTGAGCTTTCAGGTTTCTCAGACACGTGACAAGCTGTGGCTTTGTCTGTCTCGTTAACGTCAAGAGACAGGAAAAACAAAGGCTGGTGAGGATGAAAACAGATAAATAAAACAGATAAAACCGATAAAGCCTTTGTAATAACAGGATCTAGCTGATTTGTTGCTGTTTTTCTGTTAAATATAACTGTAATTTTAAGATGACATCAATCCGATACCCAGATATGGCTGTCTTTTTCTTTGTTGAGGATTGCTTTGATTCTATTATTTAGATTATATTCATTTTTGTCTGAAGAACCGACTCTGGAAGGCGTTGAAAATGAAAGTGAGTTTGTTAGAAACAGGTTAGAATATTAGGAACGGTTCCAGCAAATTATCCGGCGAATAATGAACAAAAAATCTGGGTCAGAGCACGCACGTGTAGGTCGGCAGGCTAAACAGATAAACACGGGCGAGGCCCAAATCGCTGTCATAAAAGCAGAATCAGAATATCTACATCAAACAGACAGGAGCAATACGCTCAAGGACGCAAAGGGGCCGAGCGATTACTTTGCAATCCGATGACTCGGATGGACACGAAGGTTTAAATATGTGAGCTAACCAAAGGACAAAACTCAAACTTAGCAGCTTTTCCGTTCTTAATAGAGACAATACCAGATTTCGCTAACAGATGTTACGGAAACTATAAGGGAAAGCGTTATCGTAGCATCTCTACAAAAAAAAAAAACAGTTCAAAGCTCAACGTGACGTTCGAGAATGAATTAAAAAACTGAAATCATTGTCGAACCGCCGTGGTGGAATACCGCGCTTCAGACTGTGCCGTTCTATCAAAATAACACTTCAGGATGATAAACTGTTCGTTTTCGTCTAACACCACAGGATGTCATGTGATATTTCTTCCTTAATGTGCTTCGAAACCTGCTCTATCAGCCTTGAATAAATCAGCAGGTTATTTGGTGTGTCGGTATTTTGTGTGTTTATAGATAACCGGTCAAACAGAATAAAAACGATGGAGCCAAGATGAACTTAGCCGGCTATTACGGATTCCCGGGAAATCCAGTGGATTTCATATACATGAGCATAAATATCAGGTAAACAAATCCTTCCAGTTTTTTTTTGTCTTTTTTCAAGTACTAAAGCCCCAAATTTGACCCAGTGGGCCGTTAATTTGTTCTGTTGGACTATAACAGTGATGGTTTGGCTCCATAAACCAACCGGTTCCCTTAATAAAAAATGTAATAAATACTGCAGGCACTCTCTTATAAGGTTTTCCTTTTCAAAACAATGGTTTTATATTTCACCCAGATCGGCTGTGTGTTGTCAAATGAAAGCATGTTTGACTATTCTCAGATTAACACCCAGCATACTGTCTCATACCAATGCTGTTTTCCTTCACTTTCAATCAAAAAAAGCAGCCTGAAGGCTTTACTTCACAAGTTAAAATGTTTATAATGCTCTTTTTTTACCCTCTCCCTGGCTTTTATCACTAAAATGGATCTTTTTTTAACAGCTTGCCAGATTGCTATGCATAAACCACACACATGCCCACAGCCAGAAGCGACACGTTTTTTTTTTTTTTCCTCTTTGCTTTGTCTCTGTGGTCTTGCTCACCGTTTACAGCCTCATACAGGCGTCGCGCCGGAGGGGACGAGCCACGGCTCTCGGCGCAGTCCTTAGCCTATATTGGAGCTGTCACGTGTGTTTGGAGCTGGGAGGCAGACAGGCAATTTAAGCATTGTACCGAGAATCGATACACCATCAGAGTGTATGTGTGGAGCGAAATCATCCTTCAAAGACGTCGTCGTTTATAGTGTTTTTGCCCCGACGCTAAAAACCGTCGAAAGGGAATATAAGCAGATGAGCGTCACGGAAGACCTCATAAGACCTCAAGATATATGTGCTGTCTGCTACTCTGTGGGCTTTAAATACTCAGTTTGCAAGGCTTTCATCACTGGCACTGAATTCCGTACTGGAATAACGGCGTCGTGTAATAACGGCGTACAGAACAGATGCGCGGGATCTCAACGACTTCCACCGTGTTCTGCGAAAGTGTATTTACTAAAGCGGCCTTGTCTTGTCAGGGCTTGTCTGATTGTGGTCGTTGGAACGTTTCGATTAGGTTTAGCGAGTAATTTTACAATCACTGAAATTTCCATATCCATTATGAGGGAACATGGGGGGAAATTGAAAACAAACTCAATGAGTTGGATTGGTTTTAGATGGACAAAAGCATCAGCAAATATTGCTTTATATTCTAACAAAGCTTGTGTTCACAGATGGTTATATTTGACAGCTACACCGTGTCCAATGTACACTAGCTAATGAAATGTAGGAGAAAACTAACACATTACCTTTTTTGGAGCTGATGCTGTTTTTTTTTTTTTTAATGTATTTCCCTGAAAGAAAATACAAAACTCACTTCCTGTTCTTTGGATCTGTCACAAACTTTAGCTCTGTGATACTGATAATGAGCAGGCGCAGGTGTTGTTTCCCAGTATGGGCTGGCAATATGGCAGAAAAATGGCAGAAATGTCTTATTGTAATTTCTGAACGATATTTAGGTTTGATAATAAACTGCTAGCAAGACACGAATGTCTAACTTCCTCTCTCAGCGTGAGACTCCACCACCGCGAGCGCTCTTTGCCATTGTTCCGAGATCTCTGCGTTCTTTTTCTTTCCGTCTGCGTATGTTTTTAATCCTGTCTCCGTCCCTGTCCTCTCACTGCAGTGTTAACCCGGGCTTACACTGTGCGATTTTTAATAGTCCTTTGCGATTGTTGCTTGTCAGACTGTACGAACATGATTCCCATGTCACACTGTAGGATCTCAGGTGTCATAATGTCAGACTGTATGACAGTCAGGACGTGAAAAAAACGGACACACACAAGGAGACTCGTCCGGAGTTTTACGTCATCGATCCGTGACACGTTCAGACCCGTGTGTTCTCGGTGCAATGCTAACTAGCAGCAAACAAAACCAATCTATTTCGTTAATTTTGTTAATGACGTGCCTTTTAAATAAAAACAGGAAGAAGCGAAGACGGTTTGAAGGTTTTGAAGTTGTCGCGCTAATTGCGTCATCGGGTTCTGCGCTCCTATTGGTTGTTGGTTTGACGTTCTTCGTAGGAGAAGTCGCACTGCAAGAAAGTTTCTGAAATCTTCTGACACTGCTAGAAGTTGATTGGACGAAAAATCTGATCGCAACGGCCATTAATCGGCTGTCGGTGAACGTCACAGCAGAGATCAAAGACTACAGATTTTTGCCTAGATTCTAGGAATCTTTTAGGATTTTAATCTTTTAGTCTTTCCATGCTTTACTTTTCTCGTTGATTTCTGAACCTTTTTTCTGTTTGACCCGTGTTTTGACCTTGAACATGGCTGTTGACTTACTGGATTCACCCTGTTCGATTTTTACACTTCCTGTCTATCCATATGTTACAGGAAAACCCAATCAACCAAGCTTTTATTGAGTATTTAAAGAGAATAAAAGGAGGGAAAATTAAACTGACAGTCTTGCAAAACCGATATCGTTTTCCCGTATCACCCAACATTCCGAAAATAATGCACAGATAAATAAAAGCCCAAACCACCGCCAGCAGATCTTCACCATTTGATGTCTAGCTTCGCTCGACAGTAGCAGCGTGTTATAAAAAGGGCAGCGTGAGCCACTGCAGTACTTGTTGACCCAGACAGACAGGTGTCTCAGCGTCTCACTAAGCCTATCTCAGCATTAAGGCCAAGATCATAATGGAGGTGATAATGACAGAGCCACTCTGGCCTCCGTCACAAGGTCTCCACACCTTTGTGCCTCTCTCGCCACTTATTGATCAGCTAAGACACGGAGCAGAATATAAAGCATTCTAGCACTCCTCAAAGTCAGCAGCTTTCAGCAGTTTTTGAGGAACTTTAAGAGCTTTAAGGCATTTCGGCCAGCAACGGAAGATCGTTCCAGATGGCACGGAGTCGAGCGTGTCAGGATGAAGAGCCCAAAACGCCAGCTTAACGCTCACTGAGCCAGATCAGTGATGTAATTAAATGCTCATTTCTCAGCCATCAAGCACAATGTCAAATGGTTAAAGAAAAAAATACATTAAAAAACTGGCACAGTACTAGCGATGATTTGATGATTTGATTCCTCCTGGACTTCAACACTGCCAGCTCTTCTCCAGCCATTTTCCTGTTTCACTTTGTATACATGATGTGTTTATAATGGCGTCCTGATGCTAGCGCTACATTACAGCGAACACTGACACGTGGGATATTATACACGGATATCATTTAAGCAATATGCAAATCGACTCGGGTCTCGGGATGCGCTCTGAGGACGGGAGCGCGCGCGTTATTACGTTTCTCGCACATGCTTCCACGAGCTTCTGTTCATGCCTGCCTTAACACCACAGCCCGACAGAATCAAACGGTGAACTCGCACGAGCTTCCTTCACGTTCGTCTCTGTGGGTCTGAAGTCAAATAAAAATGCATAAACGAGTAATTAGCAAATATTCTGAGGAAACAGCTGGGGTTAAATCTACTCGGATTCAAACCCTTGTGTTCTGGACTTAGTATGAGAAGCTTCAAAGCAAATAAGCAGGATTTATCTGTAGTCTGCATACAGACCTAATCCTAGGCTTATAAAATAAACAAACACATTTGTCTTCCAGGCAGTGAATGACTGGATTTGATCGACAGGCCTGCATCCGCCGGTTTTACATAATGTCTCGAGATATGAACAGTCTAAAAATATTTATTAACTGCGTTTTCTTGTATTAGCACAACGAAAATGCATGAATAGTTATAACCCTGGAAATAATTAATTAACAAAAAATTCTACCATTCTTTTTTTTTCTCCTCACAAAACAGCTTTAGAAAAGTTGAGCTATTCCTAATGAATAACTAAGAGGTGATGATGTCAAGAAAAAAATCAGTCTCACAGAATAAAGAAAAAATTTTATAAAAGCAATAGACTCATAAGGCTCATGTTCTTCTGTGTAACATAAAAACAAAAACAAAAAAAAACTGTACCACTCCCAAACCTTTACTCAATAAGTCTTTTTATTATTCGATGTCATAACATAAAAGGTTACACAACTACAAGCTACAAGAAATGTAAACACAAAACACTACAATCATCCACAAATCTGAAAAAATAAATAAATAAATCATACATCTTTTCCTGTCCTGTCCTGTCATATATACAGAACAAAAATGACAACCAATGACAACAAATAAATAAGATTTTTCATCTTAAAAAAAAAAAAAGAAAAGAAAATTACCAATATATTCCCAGAAAGGTCTGGAGCATTGCTATGCACTCTGCTGTTAAGTAGATTAAAGCTTTTCAAATAAACTTGGGATAATTTTTTGACCAAGAGCCAAAATCTGAAAAGTCAATGCAAATCAAGGCAGCTGTAAAAAGCAGCTTCTTTTTAGCTCTGTACAATAACCAAAGTTTTGCCATTTCTTTCTTCACATGACCGAGGGCAGAAACATGGAAAGTTTTGTTAAATATAGAAGTTTCTACAGCACTTTGGTCAAATGTTATACTTCCTACACGTTTAATACTATGATTTACTTTGTAGCACTGGAACAGGACTGTACCTACTTACTTAATAACAAACTTACTTCTGTACTTGTTTATTTCATTACATACGTTATGTATTTACTCACTTATTCTGTAATACCAGTTTTATTTATCTTTAAGTTCTGACATAGGACCGGACCAACTTGCTTTCTTACTTTCTATCTTACTAACTTTCTGATTTACTTTTGAACTTGCTTATTTATTTATGTTCCTAATTACATACTTTCTTCTCTACTTACTTATGCATTGCTTATTTAATTATACACCTACCTATGTACTTAGTTACTTTATAATATTAATTTTATTCACTTTTTAGTACTGACATATGACTACCTACTTGCTTACTTACTTTGTTACGTACTTTCATAACTAGTTATGTCCCTTCTTATGCAATTACATATTTTTTCCCTAATACTAGCTTTAATTACCTTGAAGTTCTGACATAGCATTGTAGCTAACTCCCAAACCTTCCTTCCTTCCTTCCTTCCTAGCATATTTGCTTATTTATTTATGTACATACTTACTAACATACTTAATTATGAATGTGTTGCTTATTTAAATATGTAAATAAGAATGAACTTGAGAGTGACTTGATAATACTGATTTTCTTACTTTTTAATACTGACATACAGTATGACTTACTTGCTTGCTTATTTAATTATGTACCTGCTCTTGTACTTACTTACCTACTTACCTAACATCCATCCATCCTTCCTTCCTTCCTTTCTAATGTACTTATTTACTTTGGAATACTAATATTATTTACTTTTTAATACTGACGTATGACTACCTGCTTGCTTACTTTGTTTCTTACTTGCTTGCTAATTTAATTAAGTACCTGCTTATGTAGTTACTTACTTACCTAATACTAACTTTACTTACCTTGAAGTTCTGAAATAGTATTGTACGTACTTCCAAACCTTCCTTCTGTCCTTCCTTCCTTCCTTCCTTCCTTATATACTTGCATATTTATTTATGTGCCTACTTACATACTTACGTAGTAACATCCTTATCTACTGTACTTACGTATGTATTGCTTATCTAATTATGTACCTACGTCTGTACTTTATAGCTTTGTAATACTAATTTAACCTAATTTTTACAGATATATGACTACCAACTTGCCTACTTGCTTACTTACTTACTTACTTGCTTACTTTGTAACACATATTTTACTTTGTATAACTTACTTACTTACTTACTTACTTACGCTCTAGTACTGATTTTACTTATTATGTAACACTGACATAGAACAATAATTACTTACATCCATACTTATTTTCTGTAATACTTGATTAACATAGGATGAACTGGGCTTTACCAATGTTGTGTTGTATTTCTTAAAATAAGGTGCAGGCATGGAGTTTTATGTGTGTTCGTATGTTAAGTATGTGTTTATGTGTGTGCACATTTAGGCCAGATGGAGCAGGCAGTCATAGCACAGTGTGAATGGCTGCTGAGTTGAACAGTCATAGATGCCGTACGCACCTGCCTCAGTACATTTCAGCCATTCCTGTGCTATAGTCTTTCCCGTTACGACCGAGCTCGAGCGGTGTCCTATAGAGTCTGCGTAACTGTCAGCATGTAATTATGGAATCATTACAAAATGCACACTCGAGTGAGACGACCGTAGCCTGCAGCCTGGTGCAGTTCTGTCCCTCATAGACGCTAGGCGTATGTTGCAGGTTTGAAAAGTAGTGGCTAAAAAGAAGAGATTCATCAAATGATCAGATTCATGTTAGTCCTGCATGGAGCACTTGAATGTTTGTTAAATGATAAAGGCTCTCCGGATAATTGATGCGTCAGCTCTAAGTATTACTTTCCTGACAACATTCCTCTACACGAAAATTAGCACATCCATCCCGGTTATGTAGATCATATCATATGTTGATGCATTTTGCATACATAATCTAAAGAGTACTAAAGATAAAGTTTTACATTTATTACTTCCTTATCTTCGAGTCCTTTCAGTGAGTCGGTAAGAAAAGCAGGGACTTGTTGCTATCAATCGTTAAAATGTTCAATAAAATTCTTCTCTACTTTGTGAGTATAAATATAGCATTACAGGCTACTTTGCTTTGTGTTTGTTGAGAATACATTTATAAAAAACTAGCAATGTGTGAAATATTTGTATTATGATATACAGTGGCAAGAAAAAGTATGTGAACCTTTTGGAATTTCATGGTTTTCTGAATAAATTTGTCATAAAAT
>JAOTRN010000019.1:5899704-5916804 GCA_028566695.1 Bagroides melapterus
TATCTATCTATCTATCTATCTGTCTGTCTGTCTGTCTGTCTGTCTGTCTATCTGTCTGTCTGTCTGTCTGTCTGTCTATCCATCCATCCATCCATCTCTCCGTCTATCTATGTATATATCTATCTATCTATCTATTTGAGCAGCAGATATCAAATGAAAAGCAGCGGTCAACTCATTTGTCTACAGGCTGGGTGACACATGTACATCTTTGTAGCACGCTCCGAACCATGAAGATGTGCACAGCGCAATAAATGTGTGTATGTGTTGTACAGGTTGGTGGCAAGACAACAAGGTTTCAAAGCAACTTTTCAATCTAGGCACCCAATCGACTTACATTGTGGAGGTCTGTCGCACTAAAGTGTTCAATCACTAATCCCATCCAGAAAGCACTGGAGGAAACAGGGCCATTATGGGTCAAAATGAACGAAAAATCATTGCGCTATGATTGATGTGCCCATTCGCTACAGAGATAAGCCACTACTTCACTTTCACCAACAGCACCTAGCTCTATTCTTCTCCACATCACGGATGGTTATTATATGTAATTCTCTTCAAAATGACGCTTTTTTTCATGACCCCACAACCCCCTAAAAAAAACAAGCCACGACACATTCACTGATGGTAAGAAAACATGACAAGTGAACTTTTAAGTTATCGTCTGTTTCGGTTTTAATAGCGCCACGTGGGTGCGGTGAGAATATATCGCTGCAACGTGTCTTCTCAGACAGATCCTACTGTCCTTGAGGGAAAAGTGGTTTTATCTGGACAGGGAAAAGGGAATTATATAATAACAGGCGTACTAATTCAAGTGTAATTTCTCATCAAACTGGTGAGAGAAAAAAAAGAGCAATTTTAAATCCCATCTCAGAAGAAGCCCTCCTGCTGTCAGTGCTCCTCTGCTCATTTGTGTGGTGGGACTTCTATCAGGGCGGCGATCATTAGCAGAAGCTACGTCCGCTCGGTGTGATATCAAAAAAACACTGTAGGCTGGGGACAGACCAAGCTCTGCTCAAACACGAAGAAACTTTTTATACCAGACATGTAATGAGCAGGGGCAGCTAGGATTCCCTTTAATATAATATTTTCATTTATGGCATCCGCGTCAGATCGGTTTGGATTAACAAATGTTCTCGCTATAATCGAGATCGCACGTTTGAATCCGGACGACACCAAAGCCGCTGTCAGGGTGGAAGGCAAGGCCATGCTCTCACTCTCCCCAGCTGATCAGAGCTACACTAACACTAACAGTCGTCACCGGAATATGGCTGATATCCAAAAGGCTTCACGTGTTTTAGACGAAGCATGTGTTAGAGATGGATTATTAAATGGTAACAAGAAAAATACTAATATGAACAGCATGAAAGGAATGAGTACTGGCCCCTAACTGCCTACATGCAAAAAATATATATAAAAATATATTTACAATTGTACATAATGGGTATTCAAACAATATAGGTAATATAAAATAATACAGGTACAAATAATACAATAGAGGTACTGTCCTTCAGAAGATCTGTCCTTCAGTCACTCACCGGATTGCTGCATTTTAAATGCAGTCTTTATACTCAGTCAAGGTTTATACAGTCTAACAAACGACGGCAGCGTTGCCGTGCTAATATTCAAGAATCCTTTCTCTGCTGGAAGCTCAGACAAGCTCTAACATTAATCTGAGACTGCAAAGGAATACATTTGTGAGGATTTTGAAAGTCCAGGGCTAGCAAACAGAACCTTTTCTTGATTGTTTCTATCTACTTCTAGATTCTCTTGACCTTTAAGTATGATAATTTCCTTTTTTTTAAGGTGACATGTTTGCTGATATTTGGTTGGTTGGTTGGTTAGTTGGTTGATGCTTTGTTATTTTGTCTGAGGTAAATGTTTTGTCTCCTTCTTAGATAGACACATGTTTAGTTGCAAAAGATTTTGATAGTATCAGGTACATAATGGTTAATGGTCAGGTTTTGCAGTTAGCTCTTAAAAACAAAAGAGCAAGAGCTTCTGTTCAAGTTCATATTAATGGGAAATAAAAAAATATATAAAATAACTACAGGAGACAGCAAATACTAGACTCAAAAGTCCCAGAATGCAGTGAGGCAGACCAAGCGGTGACTCAGCTCAAGTAGTTAGTAATGTAGAAGATGACAAGAATAATGGTGTTGGTGGTGCTAACAGGCTAACAGACTAAAACATTAAAAAGCATTAAGTCCCACTGGTACGACTCTAGCTGCACTGTAGATTCAGACGACAGAGGCACTGCAGGTAAGGTACATAACTGTTAACAGGCCAAGGAAAAAAGTTAAAAAAAAAAATTTTACATCTCAGAATTTCACTAGAAACTAAATCTCGACTTCACCTAACATTGCATGTTAATTATAAAGAGGCAGTCATGGTGGCTTTTTTTTTTTTTTACCTTTAACGTTATCTTAAACAGTGTTTAGTACTTGCAGTATTTGCAATCGCCGCCTGCTTCAAGACACAGGATATCTTCCTTAGTAACGCTCTGCCAGGTTTGTAATGCACCCATTTTCAGTTATGGCCTGTTTTGGGTGCTTTTACCTTCTATCCCGTCTTTTGTAAGTGAAATGCATGCTCAGTGGGATTGTCTGATGGGTGATTGACTGTGAAAAAACACCAAAGTTGCTTCAGCAAAAGGTTTTAGGTCACGGTCCCGCTGTGAAAAAAAAAAGTGCCGTCTACTGAAGTTTTGAGGCATTGGGTTGGAGCTGAGCAGTAAAGATGCTTCTGTTCACTTTAGAAATTCACTCTGTCAGTGCTGCTTGCAGTCACATTGTCAATAAAGACAATGAAAGTGAAAGTGTTCCTTTTTCCCCTCCACACCTCGCTCAAAGCTTCTCTCAGGTTAATCTTCAGCTAATCTGTCCATAAATCATTGTCTCGGAGATTTTCAGGCTTCCTAGGGTACAAACTGTATCCGGGTCGCTCGGTTCTTCAGGCTTATCGGCAGCGGTCGCGTTTAGGTCGCGTTGGTGTGTTCTTTCTTTTAAGGTTTTTGATATATTAAATATTTTAATCAGGGCCGCATCGATATCGATACCGGTATCGGATATCAGTGCGACGGCATGCTCATTTCCTTATATTCTTACTTTCACAGATACCAGATGACACTGTTTGACGCAGCTTTAATGCACGTTGTCGAGATAATCACAGCTGACATAAAATGACAGACATTTGTGGTAATCAAAGCAAAGCAGGCTGCATACTGTGCTCTGTGAAAACAAAAAAAAAAGGAGGAAATAAAGCGCAACACGAGTAACCTGATACAACCTCCTAAACATAAAACTTGCAGCTAGCAGCTAGCAATTTATTGTTTACCCTCGATGTTGCTGCTGACTATCAGACACTATCTGTCATTGGCATATACTGCACTAGTTCAGGAAGTAAAGTAACTTGTGTGTGTTTTAGCCGACGACGTCATTAGTGTCCGCAAGACATGAGTAGCTCAAGGGCCTTAATGCAAGTAATAGCACCCAAGTAAAAAATAAAAATAATACAAAAAATATTAGCGAGTTGTGTTGCATTCCCCATGCGCATATGTGGTGAGATAAGCTGCACCAGGGTTCGATAGAATCAAGTCAGATACCGAACCCACGCCACGGGGCACCAGGACCAATCACACTAAGATTTGAACCACAACCCATTGTGAAAACCACGTAAGTTTACTATATTAAATGATAACGAACAAACCTAGCAGTCTAAATGCATAAACATTTCACAGTCAATATTTGACAGCCAAGCTTTAGGTAATAAACTGAAAATTTCCTTCGACGTTAAAAGAGCTGAGTTCTTAATAAACAAAGATAACTGCTGTTTAAAAAGAGCAGGTCCATGGATGACATTGTTGGTGACACACTTGCAACAGGAAAAGCCGCCCTCTCATCAAAAGCTATTGATTTTCTAATGGGGGAACAAATGATTAAAGCCTATCAGGGCCTTATTTCACTGTTTAGATCCTCTTTTCTGAAATGAGTTTTCCTGCATGACACAAAGTCACCCTCAAAAATAAAAAAAAACAAAGAGTAAACAAAGAGTAATATATTAAAAAAGCCAACACAAGTCATATTCTGTACTCGGGTATCATCTGACTCACTTCAGAGGAGCCCTTATGGGATATTTGCATGCACTCATTGGATTTACTCCGTGTAAAACTCTACAGCATGGCTTTATCCCTGGCCTGGAAGTAACATTTAAACTGCACTTGAACCTTTGGCTCCCCAGCTCTTCAGGCTAGATGACCTTAAGAGCTAACGGTATGTGAGAAACACAGGGCACCAGGCTGAGTGTATACCTCCCTCTCCAGGCTTCAATTATCTCAGGTCTCCCCTTTAGCCCAACTTCCTTGGTGGCTAATTACACTTCCTTTAATAAAGCTGCCTGCAGACCTTGGATTAGCCTTTTCCACTCCTAGCTTGGGAACCACCTGCAGCCTTCATGTCCTTCAGAGCTTTGTTTCAGAGCAAAACCCAGACAAGCACCTCTGTCCCCAATGGTCTCCTGCACCATCTTCCGGCTCAGCAGTCCTCCGAAACGTTCCCAAAAAAACCTCACAGTATTAATGCAATAAAATAAATAAATTTGCTGCAGATTTGAAACACACAAGAGCAATTGTGTTGATGAATGGGGGTCACCGTGTTACCGCTGCTCGTACTAATTACTTTGTTTTATGAGTTATTACTCTCCAATTCCTCTTCCAAAGTCACGTTAATGCCGCCCTGTGTACATCTCAAATGTGGCTGAATAATGAGCACAGGAAATTTCATTCACATCATAATCATTTGTCTCCCAAAATCGCTTTCCCATAGCTTCCAAATTGGCCATTTTATTCGCTCTCTTGCTTTATGGGAAAAGATTCTTCAAAAAATTCTTCAAAAGCTCAAGCCATTACAAGTAAATATTTCTAAATATATGACCAGGCTCACACACTAACTTAACCCACCATGCCATTTAAAAAGACTTCCCATCAAACATTGGGTTTAGTGTGATGACAAAAAAAATGAGAGTACTTGGTTCAGAAAAGTGCAGTAGGGGTTCATCAGGTATGGACCGTGGCTTCAGGAAAATATTTGAACAACTGAAACATTAACACGATTTGGTTTTGTACATCCGTGTGGGTTTTATCATGTTTACGGTGTCAAGTTACAAATCTCAACATAAAATCTGGGATGTGGTGTCAGACTACTGCTTGGTACAGTAGGCTGTAAGTACAAATCCCATGTCCATTAATCTACCCTTACTGGGTACCTGAGCAAGGCCCTTAACCCTCGATTGTTCAGTTGTTTAAAAATTTAAGAATAATGTAAGTTACTCTGGAGTCGGAGTAGGCTGTCTGCCAAAAGATATAAATGTAAACAAACTCTTATGTTCACGGGTGGAAGTCGTCTGTTAAATCTGTCGTCTGTTAAACAAAATTAAACACACTTACTAAGAACATGGAACAAATAATTAACATGACTTGGCAAGGCAATGCATCTACAACGACATTAACATAACAGCGATAACACAGAGATTCGTAACGATAATAGCGACACAATGACAAAGAAACAAACATATGTAGTCCACAAGGAACAGGTACAACGGCGGGAAACATGAGACAGATAAAGACGTAGCGCCGCCCACATAAACGCGACAAAGCGTGCGATAAGGGAACACCTGCTGGCCCGCCCTCTGGTGGACTGAAAAGGAACTATCCAAGCTCCTGACACAAACCCAGGTAACTGGTGCTAATTTGATTCTAAAGTTCCCGTCAGCAGCAACATATAATGTAACTGGTTTATAGTAATACTAGGTGATACTATGTGAATCAATCACACTTGCTCGATACACATGAAAAAACTAGGATTATCTGTTGTGGCCAATCACGTGCTTTTATATAAATGATTTAACTTAAAGCAGTTTTCAGAGGCTCAGTTTTCACAGGATTTGCACAAACTGATGATAATCAATGGTCACAGCGACATTAACCAATCAATGAGTGTCTCTGAGGTGGCGTATGTGGAAGAGGACGGACGAGTGTGTTACACTGCCTTGTCACGTGACCCGAGCAGCAGTTTATAAAATGATGCATTGGCAGGCTTTAAATGTCCCAGAGGAGTCACGTATTAGTCTTCACCCATCCCGGGTGGTAGCTGTGAGAACTGGCTTGTGAGTGGGAACTGGCAACTGGCCATACAGTATACGGGAGAAAAATGGCGGGAAAGAAAAAGCTTAAAGGCCATTAGACAAAGAAGTGTGCATTTCTTCGAGTTCAAAATCAATGCCATTAGTCAAACGTGATAATGTGAAGCGTCACTGCGAAACAAAGCAACTGCTGATGGTTCTAATCTATTTATATAATCACTAAAGGTTAAGAAGTAAAAGGTAACTCAGTCATGTTAATTGCTTATCCGTACCGTTTTAAAGCAAAGAAACGAACGTAGCTAGACCTGCACAAATTTTAGCTGAATCCACCTGGTCTGTAGTAAATGCTGACGTGTGTTGAGCAGCGCCTGCATTTCTGCATTGTGTAATCCTCCCATACGCCGAGCTGTGATGTTCCTGTCAGAAGCCGATCATGCTTTCTCATTCCCACAGCAGGCAGGAGCGTAACAGAACGCTCGAGACTCCTGGTTGAGTAGCACAGCATGGAGCCCGGCTTCTGAAGGTGCCTCAGCAGCAGGATGGAAACAACATTCATTTTGGGTGCAGCGTTCTTGTTTTTTTTTTTTGTTTTTTTTTGAATGGACAGATGGTTGGAGTGAAAAATAGTTCTGTTCTCTATGTGTTACCTCAGTCATGGACACTGCCATATGCTAGATTTCCACAAAGCATAGCACGTCGACAGGAAGAAAAACAGGAAGACGTATCTGGAGTTTGGGTCATTAGGAGGAAACTAGCTGAAAAGATGTATTATGTAAGACGATCGGATAGAGGAAGGCTCTATGATCGTTTCTATTCGAAATGATGTTTGTTAATGCGATATTTAAGGCAAGTTTTATACAAAGAAATATTTGTCACAAAGGGAACCCTATAGAGAAACAAAGCTAATTGCAGTGCACATGTCAAGGAAAGCGTTATATTAATTACACGGCAAAGAATAACAGCTAAAACACGAGGGCTGTTTGAATGTAATTTGCCAACAAAAATAATGCTGTTGTTTCAAGGATTGTTTAAAAAGAGAAACAGGAAGTTGCAATCAGAATCTGTTCAGCAGACCAAGAGCTCAGAGGGAAATGAAAATTTCGCAGTAAAAAACTTCCTTACAGATGATGTGTATTTACCGATCGATTACAGCCAAACATACAGTATGTAATATTTAACTGGACCAGATTTAAAAAATAAAATAAAAAAAATATATAAATAAGTATAGAAATGAATTTAAAAAAAAAAACTTTTTCATGGCCAAAAATCTTTTTTTAATATTTTTTTTTAGTCATTAACACCTTCAGGAAAAAAATCTACTGAACAAGTAAAATTTAGGAAAAGGACACTTCTGAAACGACGACTGTTTGTGTGCTCAAATTAATAACCCTGATGGGCAGGTATTAATTTTGCATAAGCCATTTTCTGCTAAGAAAAATAAAACCATTATATTATTAAAGTCTTTCAAAATTGAGTCTCAGTATCTGAAAATAATGAGAAAGTTTCTTGACTCGAAAAAAAGATGAATATTTAATATTAAGTCGGTTTTATATTAGAGATTCGCTGCATATTTGCACCTCGAATACTAACAGCGTTTAAAGAGCGTTTAGGAACAGGTTTTAGTTTGGAGCGTGCCTGAGTGTACACACTTCATTTTGCATTCAAATCGAATTCCAAACAATTTCAAGACCTTTTTGGACGTGTAATTAAGCATACCGATCTTCGTTCTGAGACTTTTTCTCACATGTTGTCATTGGATATGAAGAACACGTAGTGCAGACAGAAACCTCGTTACCATCTCTGACGTCATGTACGCAGTTATTCTTTGCAAATCGCTCACAAAACGCCCGCTAACTGCACCCACGCACATTAGTTCTCTTTATTTAGACTCAGGATCTCAGTGTGCTGAGGCCTGATTGTAAACAAGTACAGCTCGTCTTCAGAAACTGTCCCCTGGTGAGACAGATGTTCGACAGATGCTTCCAAAAGTCATTGTTACTAATTACACTTTTTTTTAATAGTCCCACAATTGTCCCAAGCATGAGCTCTCATCATCCCCGGCTCATTTTTTTTTTTTTTTTTTTAAAATAAACCCCAGGACGATGGGACGCCATTAATTCTGAGCTATCGCAGGAGCCTGCAGTCTCAGCAGGAGCTATGGCCTAGCTTTTTAATCCACCCAGGAACATCCACATGGCATACAGACTAGGACACGGTGTCTGAATGTAACGAATCTTTACATTGTCTTCATAAAGCGTAATTCCCTCTGAACACTCGGAATATCTCAGAGGACAGTTTCTTTATGTACTGTACTGTTTCTTTATGTCGCACTTTGGTGAGATTTAAGCACGGTGAGAATTTATATTAAATTATAATAATATATAATTATAATAAATGTATATTTGACAGGTTTATAATCAGCTATTTGGAGGATGAAACTGTTTTACATCTGTATGTGTGTGTTATTTTTAATAAATAGATAAGTATCTATATTTACTCAATTTATTTGTATTGCACGTTGAACAATTCACATTGTCTCAAAGCAGGTTTACAGAAGTATAGAAACAGAATAAAGTTTAAAGTTGAAAATTAAGTTACTATATACTTCTAACATTTATCCCTAGTGAGTAAGCCGGAGGCGACCTTGGCGAGAAAAAACTCCCTGAGATAGAAACCTTGTAAGGAACCAGCCTCAGAAGTGAACCTCGTCCTCATTTGGGTGACGATTTATCACCTCTGTGTTGTTCTCCCCTCACCAAATGAGCCAAATAAATAAAATGATGCCTACCAACCAGGTCAGTGTGTTACTCAGTAGACTTGTGTTACTCGGTTCCTGCAAAATGTCTCATTCACAAAAAGAATGCCTGAAAGAGGAAAGCCGTGGCAATTACGCTGTCTTTCGCAGTGGTGAGCTCATTTGATAGAAGTGTGACTGTGGTATTTATAGACGTAGAGAGTGACGCCTCCTTTGTGAACACTTTCCCGATATTGGCAGGCCGGCTCACTCACCGGAAAAGCCAACGTGTCAGCAAACAGGCAGCTGGACAACAGGACATGTTAACAGTTTGCTGGAAAGTGGAACGCAGCAATTTCCCAAGGTTTAGTTCACCCTCGTGTCTGGGCATCAGACTCAAAACATGATGGAGACGGACCATGTCGTAGGAAGAAATAAAAAATTATTATTTATTTAATTATACATATCTTTAATATTTTTTCTTTAAATAAAACCATCTCTATACAATATTATTATATCATGCACTTTGATCTCCAAAGACAAAATCCCTGGTTCTGTGTTAGATCATATGTGCAAACTGACACAGCTTTCCATTTTGCGTGAATAAATATGCGCATGGACTCATTTCTATATGAAAGTGTGACGTCTATGCAAAGTACGTGCATTTGGCACCTGCAGTCTTATTAACAGCCTCAAAGCTCACTTTAGGAATGAAAAATAAATCCACCTGTAAGACAGGTATTAAATTTGGCCCGGCTTTGACAATTTAATGTGCAACAAGACTTAACAGCATCTTCATTTCTGCTGAGGTGCCAAAGGTCACGATTTAGGTTTTGATATAATGCTCAGTAAAAAGATTTGAATGAGAAAACAGGAAAATAAAAACAAGTGAATCTAAAACAGTTCTTAATGACTTGTCTGTTATTCTCCAACCAGAGAATAGAGCAATCATACATATATCTCGATATTTAATCACACTATCAGTATCGTATGATTATACTGTCCAGGTAGATCTGTTAATTTAATATAATACAGTGGTTTAGTAACGTGCGTATTTGCGTAAATACGCTTTCCGACTTGGAAATTTAGTCAAAATACGCTGCATAAAACCTTATGCAGAACGTAAAACACGAAGTGATTTCTACATAAAGAGTACTATAATATAATTTCTATAAGATATAATATATTCTATAATATATAATATAATATAATATTTCTAGATTTTCCTGCCCAATACTGCAACATTCATTGAGGACGCTTCTGAAACCGATTTATTCGTGTACGTCTGCGTACAAATGCTTTTCCCGCGTCGACAGGGACAGAACATAATTTATTCAGAAATCCCGAAGCGACGGAAAGACCCGATGTTTTACGAAGATGGCGCTTGCAAGTGACGGCTAAGATAACGGCTACTACTACATTCCGGCTTAGACTTCGAGATTTCGCGATTCACCACAGAAAATATGCCAACAAATTACTGACGATTTGTTTGACAAGATTGATTAAAGTGAGGCTAAACCACGAATAATAAGAACGAAGAATAATAAACAATACTGAGAGAGAAAGAGTACTGTACTTGTACGATTTATTTAGTACTATATTGTACGATTTGTTGAGGACTGGATTTTACGCAAGGCTTGAAGAAAATCATCTAAACCTCTGATAATATTTGTGATATATTTGCAGAATAATAATTTAACTTTTTTTTTTCTGGAATGTAATTATATTTCTTATTTTCTTTATTCATATTATATTAACTTGAACGTAACTTGAAATCTAACGACTTAGTTGTCGTCACATCAAGTTGTGGAAATCAATTTCTTACCTTCAACTTGCACAATAACTGTATGCGCAATTTATCAGTTGCATTCAGTCACACTGGATCCAGAGTCTATTATCATAGAGCACAAGACACACACACACATCCACCCAGTCATTCAAACCTCGGAACAATCCACCTTTGGAAGCTCAGAGGAAACTGGAAAAGCTCGACCCACTGCACCACAAAATTTATCTGAGCGAACATCTAAATTAGCACGCTTTACTAGGCTCCTAGTAATCTATGTACGAGAACGGTCCAAACAACAGAGGGTCACTGTTTACCTTCTCCGCTTGACACTGATATATCTTTAATCAGAGTTTGCCGGTTTCCAGTCGCAGCGAGTGAGCCAATCATCTGGCACTCGCTCAATTTCAATATGAGATGCTTTTATTCAATCACAATCTACAAATCAGACACTCGTGCAAGAGGCCAAAGATTAATAAATTAAATAAATAAATAAATGATAAACACCCCAAGCAGATGTTTACATAATTATTATTTCCGAAACACTATGCATTACAATGCTCCATCGCTCATGCAGGATCCTCCATTAGAATTCCAGGTGTTCCTTTGGAGCCGTGCGATAGCCGGCTTTGATCGGCATATCACAACAATTCTGTCTTTCATCTCCGGGAGCACGGGTTGGTTACGGGGGAATTTTGGATCGAGCTTCAACCCGAGCCTTGGCACGACCTCCACCTGTGAATTTCTTATTCAGGCCTGTAGTCAATCCTCTAATGTGGGCTTAGTGATATCTCCAGCAACAATCTCCCGTTAATTCCTTACTGCGTTCGCCGCATAAGCATAAGCATCAACTGAATGTTGCCCGTAAATAAGGTACTGTGAAGGTTCTTCACAAGAATAATAATAAAAATAATAATTAAATGAAAAAAGTAGTTTTTAAAATTAAAAAAGGATTTTTTTTTTCATTTTTTGGTGGGAGAGGGGTTTAACAGGCCAAAAAAAGAAAATCGATGCACCTTTTATCTAGACACTAAACATCTAGCATTCAGTCTGTTCCCATTTTAAGGATAAACACTGATTTTCGAGCAGAGTACAAAGTTTTTATCCTTGTTAGCACGTCAGTCACGTCTTGCACGTTTCATGAGCTCTTCTTAAGGAGCTCTTACTGTGTGGAGGTCCAAAGGGTTCAATATCAATTATTATGCATGCCCTCCAAATAAAAAAAAAATCTCATTCTCATGGATAAAAAATTGAAAGGAAATATCAAATAAATTTTATTATTGTTACATTCAATTATGATAATTTAGGAAGAAATAAAGCCTTCAGGTATTAAGCATACTAAGGAGACTTTAAAAAGAAAAAAAATCTTGTTGTAAATTAAAGCAATTTCCTTTACAGACTTTTTTGCACCCCAAGCGCCTGTGTTGATTCAAGAGGTTATGACTACAGGCTCTGTGTCCACAGACGAGTAGAATTAAATACATTCTTAAATAGTCGCTAGCAGGCCCTGACCTATCTCAGCTATTAAAGAACGGCTTGCGCTTGCTGTTCTTATTCTGCTTCTACGCCTCATATCTATCAAGTTCAGGTGCAGCGGGAACGACTCGGCGCATGATGCTCACTGTAGAGGTGTAAGAAACGGAAAAACCGGCCTGAACTGAAAGGCTAAATTATTTAACCAGCGAGACAACTGAAAAATTGCAGTGGCGCACTTCAATAGGATAGCAAGACCTCATGACCGGTCCAGACAACAAATTTATTACACATTAGGCAAGATAAAGGACAGTGTTCGCCTCGCTTTCTCACACCCTAGCAGTATTTATCTTCTAGTGTCTCTCAAACTGCATTGAATTTGGTTGCATCGTGAATCACCTGGAACGGATTCACTTACTAAGGCTGTGTTAATTAAGAATTTCTAGCCTGTTGATAAAACAAGCTGAACTTAACACTTCCGAATGTTTGAGTCAGCTTCATCATGCTTTCCCATCTTATCAATGCGCTGTTTATAGAAATACTGTACACGCAGCATATTTTCCTACTTTTTTTTTTTTTGCATATTCAGCAAGAGCTATCACGATTCAAATTCACATTTTTGCATCAGACTTACAGTGAGGCTTTAAATAGATGCGCAAATCAAATCTCTCAGGAAAGGGCGTACTGTAGCTTTAACCAAACCCGCTTCCAGCAAAAACGATGTATCGTGAAGACCCCATAAATATCGTGATATAATCTTTTTTGCTGTGGCACCCTCTCCTAGACGTGGCTTGATGGAAAAAGGCGTGTACCGATGTACTAATATTCATTTCGACACGCAATCGCAGTTCTCAAAGTGACCTTCTGTAAACTGCATGACCGTGGCACGGGAAATAAGCAAAACGTGTTATTTTGTTCATATGAAGAATTTAATCCTAAATACACCCTGGTAAGAAATCAGGTTGCGCAGGTGTTATCAAGTGCAGTTATTTTTTTTTTTGCACCTGCAAGTCATCAGGGGCCTTGTCATCTGTGCAAAGGGAGGTACTGTATCTTTATAGTGACCCTGAAATCAAAACTGTTGTTGCAGAGCTTGTTATAGTCCCTTAGGGTTTAGGACAGCAATTTAGTAATATATTAAGAAGAAAAAAAGGACAATTAGTTTTTCAGAGCTTCATTGAGACGAGGCCAACCCTGCTAGGATCCTGGGGCATTTAGAGAAGTACCTGCTCCAGCTGGATTCTGTTTCAGTTTTAGGTCATTCGAAAAGGACATACCGTCAAGAACAACCGCCTAACTAGCTAATACGCAATTGTCGGACTGTATATTTTTTAATTAATGCCCTCCAGTGTCACCCAAATGAGGATGAGGTTCCCTTTTGAGTCTGGTTCCTCTCAAGGATTCTTCATCTTCTATCTAAGGGAGTTTTTCCTTGCCACTGTCACCACAGTCACCTCAGGCTTGCTCAAAGGGAATAAATACAAACACACTAGATAAATAATCTTGATTTACTAATTTCTTGTAAAATGAAATTTTTTATTATGTTCATCTTCTGTAAAGCTGCTTTGAGACAATGTTCATTGTTAAAATCGCTTGAATCGAATTGAAGTTTTAGGGTTCAATAGAGAAAAGTGCATCCAGTTGTACAATGATCGGGTCTGAAAATTTAAAGAAGGAATCCAAGGAAGTAAAATTGCCCATGTTCTCTGGGTGGGAGCGATGGCACATCCTCTCTCCCTGTCAATCATAGCAACGCTCGGAATTTTTGGGCATCTGTGGTGTGGGGTGGGATTCTGCTTTCCTCCGAAACTTCACCTAGATGGCAGTTGTTGTATGATTAGGAAGAGCTGACTCGACAATTTAAAAGAAAATATTGTTGTTTTAATTTTAGAGTTAGTTCCAGGAAAACAGTCAAGAATTTTATGATAACTATAAAATTCTTGTTTTTGACCAATTAAATTCCCTAGAGAGAGAGAGAGAGAGAGAGAGAACATACATGCTGCACCCTGTGGGCGGGGCTTGCTCTACAGTAGCAGCTAGTTAGCAGGGTTTCTTGTGTACTTTAGGCTGTGCGTCTTCCCACGCACTGGACCCTTTTCCATCTATCACTGCTTTCAGTTTCTTCATTGTGGACAGGATGGAATTTCTGCAAGTTGGCAGTTATGAGATGGAAACCTTTTTTTTTTTTGGAGTGTTTTACCAACTTGGGGCTTGCTGGAATATGTCACTTACTCAGATTGAGCAAAAATGTGTTTCCATATTTATACACAGTCTGGGCTCCATCAGTAAGAGTAATACCATATTACCAACGTTCAAATGCCCCGGGGGCTTCCCGTCACTGACAGTCAACTTCGGCTCAAATATGTATGCCATAACATCTTGTTAACTAGGATTCCAAGCTCGGGAAATTTACCAGACATGGGTGAAGGAGGTGATAAGAAATCCTCCAAAGTTGTAAAAAGGCTTTCACTAAACTCTTTGCTGTTCTCCATATCTATCTACTCCGCTAAGCTGTGGTCTAATTTCTTTAGATTCGACGCGGATGCGGTCGACGCTACCGCCTCTTAAGTGAATGAGTCAAGCCCTTCAACACGCTATCACTCTGACTTCCTGTTACGAGAGGAAACGCGGCGACGTACGGAATCTAATCACGACTCTGAAGCCGTTTCTCGGGGAACTGGAACCGGTTTCTAACAAAGTTCATCAGTGTTTGCCAGAAGGTCACCCCACAACACTTAAATTCCAGTTCACTGATTCGAGTGAAATATTACTTTTATTTAACACAGAGCTCATTTGACACCATTTAAATCTCCTGTTCTTTTGATCAGTCCGACAATATCAAAGAAATATCTAAAGGCCTCGCTCATATTAACTCGTTTTCACACCCTGGCCTCATGCATATAACGGAGCTTGGCGCAGAATCAAAATTCAGAGTATGCGATGGGAATTCTGCAGACCGGCACTCCGCGTTCTGCTGCTGGGCGTGGACGGACACGCTAAAAACGCACGCAAACGAAAAGACTGGAAGAATGGATTAATGGATTATCAAGCCACATCTAATGAAGATTTGTGTCTGGATGTGTGCTTGCCTTAGCCGATTCATCTCTTAAGACAACAGCCGAAGAGAGGGAGGGGGAGGGGGGAGATTTACAACCCTGCTCATATCTGTAATTAAAGTGTCTTATTTCTCTGCAGTGTGAAAGCTCCAGTAACACTCTGAAATACTAACTAGCAAATGCACCATTTATGACGCCTTAATTAAATCTATCGTGCTAAAAATAACCGGAGGGAAGTGTAGTACACAGGAAGGTTGGAGTAAAAAAAAAAAAATTATAAAATGAGTAAATAAATCCCTAATGTCAATATTTTAGTGACAGCACATAGATTTATACAGTCAAGTCAATCTCGAGTGAAATTGTTTGTCGCGGCTAAAACTCACATTAACTATACGGGAAGCGAAATAATGCTGACCCTGCGTTTAGCGATTAGGTTTCCCACTTCAATTTAAAATGTTTTTAAACTGTAATGATGCCAATAAATTAACATGGGCTTTATTTTTTTTTTGGAGCCTGATAACAGTAGAGAGGAACACTGTGCAGGCTTGATAAGTAAAAATCAATTTGTGATAATTAATAATTAACGCAAATGCTGCAATCAGTTATTGTCACCCAAGACGCTGTTTTGCTCATCATTTATCAACCAAAAAAAATAAATAAATAAATAAAAAAAACACTGGAAACAGTTTTCATTAATTAACATATAGAAAGGAACGTCCTAATTTTAGTTTGAGTATTTGAAGTTTTCTCACAGACCACCACGGTGCCAGACATGGCCTGGTTCAGAGTTTACTGCTAAGCAGCTGCTTTCATTTTTCAGACCTGCTGAGGCTCTGTGAGAGCTCGCTAATTATGTAAACATGACTCAGAGAAATCTCGAGCAGCACGAGCAGCCCAGTGTTATCGCCGGTCCACGTCATCTAAAGATAATTCGAAAATAAAATAAATAAATAAATAAATAAAAAATTGAGAGCGCTCGGCAGAATTTCAAAGACGTCTAATTGTATCGTTAAGACCTTTGCTGACTAGAAAAAAAGGAATATTTTAATGAATTGCACAAAACACGTTTCTATGCGTCGGCTTTTTGTTTTATTTTTTATAACACTCTCACTCGTTTAGTCATCTTCAGCTACTGCTCCAGCCTGCCCAGTGTTTTGGTTAATCAGGAGCTTATCCTGGAAATGCTTGGCATGGGGCAGGAATATACCCTGGATGTAATGCCAGTCCATGGCAAGACACCACACACACACACACACACACACACAGAGTGAACAGTTCAGCCAATGCACCACCTGGTATGTTTTAGGAATGTTAGAGGAAACCACAGAACCCAGCTCCACCAACGTGCCACCTCTCCTAAAGCTTCTAAATTTCTAAATTTAGCAGCTGTATCATTTATCTGTATACTTTAGCAGGAAGAATGCTGTGACAAGGTGTGGATGTGGTACCTCACTGGTTAAGGTGTTAATCTACTGATAAGGAGGTTGTGATTTCAAACCCCCTGGTCCACCACACTGCTACTGCTGGGTCCTTAAGCAAGTTCTCAGATGTATAAAATGTATGTTGCTCGGGATAACGGCATCCATGGTCCATAGTTACATAGTGCACGGTGGATTAGTAGTTAGCATGTTTGCTTCAAACCTCTGGGGATGGGGATTTCATTCCAGTCTTTATTCTGTGTGTGAAGTTTGCATGTTCTCCTTGTGCTTCGAGGGTTTCCTCAAGGTACTCTGGTTTCCTCTCTTAGTCCAGAGACCTGCATTATAGGCTGATTGGGATCTCTAAATTGTTTGTATTGAGTGAGATAGTGTGTGTGTGTGTGTGTGCACGTGTGACCCATTCTAGAGTGTCCCCTACACAAAAGTCCCTTGGGATAGACTCCAGGTTCAGATAAAGGTCAGGATAAGCGGTAGAGAAAA
>JAOTRN010000019.1:5916904-5933937 GCA_028566695.1 Bagroides melapterus
TAGAGTGTCCCCTACACAAAAGTCCCTTGGGATAGACTCCAGGTTCAGATAAAGGTCAGGATAAGCGGTAGAGAAAATGGATGGATGGAAGTCGTTAGTTAAAGTCTAGCTGTAAAACCTGTGCTGAAAGTTGGTTTGAAAGCTTTACAAGAAGCTTTATTAGCAGTATCTCGATCATCTTAACAGCAACTGAACTATTCAACACAAATCTTCCACACCAAAAGTGTCTGTGATAGTGTTGGATTGTTGGAGTTGGAGTGTTGGATCCCATTGTTCTATATATTGCCATATATTGCCATATATATATATATATATATATCCCATTGTTCCATTGTATTCTTATTTCTTTTCTTCATATTTTCATGGTTCTGTTTCATTGCACTTCCTAGATTTGACCTTTCCCTCTGTGTTTATAGATTATCCATGTGTGGAGTCATTCTTCCTGTATATTGACCACCGCAATGGATTTTGACAATGATTCCTGGAAAGCCTTACGATAAAATAAACGCTGAGCACTTCCACTCGCTTCCTGTCTCGCTTGTCCGCACGTTACACCTGCACGTAGTTTTGAGCTACACACCTATCTCGTAAAAACAGACTGAACAGCCTCAAGCTTAAAAGTCAACATTTACAAAATTAGCATTTTGCTAGTCGACTGGCTAACTTTCGAATTCATTTAGCATGAAGACGATCCTGCGCTTAGAGTTATCACACAGAGAAAAAAAAAACAAACAAACCACGTGTCCGTGTAACACTTGCACTCCATTGGTTAACACGCTATACTGTCGTTAATATAATCTTCGAATCCATTTGCTTTTAAGGTCGCAAATTAAGGATGTGTGTGAATATGATGACCGAAATAACTGATTGGGATTTTTTACCTCACAGCTTACTTCTTTTTAAAAGAGAAATAAAGCAAAAACAGAAGACGTCACCACCAGAAGCTTTCGTGCAATTTTGATGGCTTTTTAAAGAGCCGGCGCTTTGCGTCTTAACTCCGAGGTGATTTATAGAGCTCTTTCTGGAGCTGTGGCTCACCATCAAACAAGAAATATGCTTACCCTTGAGCGGATTATCTCTAATCATTACACAATAGGAGGATGGAGTCCAGACACATGTGGGTAAGTAGATCTCTTCTGTGCAATCGCATACTGATCGCATATAACTTACATAGCAAGACATAGCAGGAAGCAGAGGAGAGCAGAGGGATAAACGATTATGGCCGTGTCAGCCTTTTTTAGTCCGGCAGTCTCAGATGTGTTCACGTCTATAAGGGTCACGTGTCACAGTTCCTCAAGGGCACCTTCATTGGATTTTAATATTCTCAGTGAGGAGAAGAATAAAAATTAGGAGAAGACTCAAAAGGCGTCTCAATTTTAAACCCATTCGCGGCAGGATATTTGTATCATCAGTAAACTCCTTTCTGATCATATCTATGGTTATCAATCAATCGATTTATTTATTTATTAATGCGTCAGACATGTTACTTTCCCTAACAATGATATAATCTTTCGAGGATTCACTGAGACTGACAGTTGGCTTAAAGGGCAAAAAAAAAACAACTCAAGTATGACTACCTGAGCACATTTATTTAAAACCGGCAAAGTATGATCTGGCAAAAAACTCTTGTTAGCAGAGGTTAGACTATTCTCTTTCTGACAGCAGCACCAGGTTTAACTTCCACTGTAATGACAGCCAAGTTAGTTCAGTCCAGGGAGTCTTGTCATTTTGCTTAAGCCCTGGTTCTTTTTCTGCAGGTCTCATAAACGCTTACAGACATCTCCATCTCAAAAATTCAAAAACTCAAGTGAAGATGGTTCCATGGGGGGGAAACGAAACGAAACACGTAAACGATGATAAACACATATCTAAAACAAGAAAAAAATTAAAAATCGCTGCGTTAACACGTACAGAAAGACAAAAAGAGCATAATTAAAACGGACAGTCGAAGACGTAAAGAATGAAAGTGAGAGCGTGAGCGCCGAGCTTGGTCTGGTGCTGTCCATCATAAAATCTACACACAAAGCCAGAGAGAATCTCAGCCTGCTGGCTCCTCATTCTCAAGGACCTTTAAAGATCAAAGACGTGAAGACAACAAGAAAGCGTGGCTGAGGAGCAGCACTGTGAAGCAGACGAGAGCCCGAGTGCCCTTGCACTGATTACGCGAGAACATCCCACCCACCGATCCAAAGGCAAACCGTAGGGCCGGGGGTTTCAGAACAAACCTCTGTGACTCACTTCTATCGACTCGGTCCGATCTCCCCCTCCTCCTTCTGAATCTCCATCCGAACGCAACACGCAGCTCTTTTCACGTTACGGCTTGTTACGTACAAGTAAAGTGCGCTCATGGTGAGATGAGGTTTGGTGGAACAGACTGTTAGCTTCCCAGTGGTGCTAACAAAAGTGTTCACCTTCATGCAATGCTCATATGGTGGACTAAAGAAAAGCAACAGAAATCAAACAGCTGGAAGCTGAAAGTCCTGAGTGAAGTCCTGAGCTTTATCTACGAGTACTACTCAGAAAAAGACTGACGTGGCTTTTGTGCGTGGCGATTTGCTGCGTATTAATAGAGACCGGTTTTCACAACATGTCTCAGACTACAGAGAGTAATCATTTATAATCCCACACCCTGGTGTCACCTTTTCAGTCTGGGTTCCTCTAAAGGTTTCTTTCTTATATCATCTGAGAGACTCTGTCACTGTCATCTCTGGCTTGCTCATTAGGAATCTAAATCCACGTACGTTCCTAGTTCATATAATGGTGCTTTGTGACAATGTCAAAGCTGCTTTGGGACAATGTTAAAAGCGCTTTTAACAATAAACCTGAGAAAACCCAGATAAGGTAAAGACTCAGACTGTCAGTCCTGCATTGAAACAAGGTTGAAGAAGAGATGGCAGAGGAGCTGATGTGAATATGAATAACTCGAACATTTCGATCGTGAATCGGAAATCTCCTAAGACACCTAAATGCTAATCGGGGTGGCAAAGAATTATAACTAGCGTAAACACTAGCCTAAAAGCACAACAGTTGTTGACATAAGCACTTGTATGATCCATTTAAACAGACATTAAAAAGTTCTGCCAAAGCTTACTTACATGGATCCCATACTTACACTGACGTTTTTCTTTAATTCCATTCCTTTCCAAATCAAATCTCTGCCCATCAGATTAATCGGACAACACTCAGACAGCAGAAAGGAACATTTGAATAACCCTTGATCATTTTCAACACACCATCAGGGTGCCGAAAATTTCATTCAGCATTCGCTCTCATCGTTCAAATCATTCGTCTTAATCTCGGAATTCCCGGCACATAATGTCTTTTCCTTCTCCGTTTAATGTGTGCATTGGCATGTGCTTATAAGCATCCAAATTGTATTTTGAATATGTGGAAAATGTTTCTTTTCTAGGAAATCCATGGCATTCAACACCTTAGCGTTTAAGTCAGAATCGCGGGTTAGCTGAAGCGTTTCTTCATTGCAAAGCGTTAGAATGTTTGACTCACCCTTCCCTTCAGTACTCGCCCCTTCGACCTCGACCTGAGCTGATGATAATCGCGCATCTTCTCCGTCGTTCAATTCATTTATGCGTCAAAAAAGCGTCTCTTTTCCATAATGACCGACTGGAACCTAGCAATTACAGCATAATCTCGTAATCGGACGCATGTCGTCAAGCATTTCTTCAACTTCTGAGAACTGACTTTGTGGACAATTAGACGAGCTAAGAAAGTCTTTGATTTTTTTTCCATGGATGCGAGTATTCGACACCTCCACTCCTGTCAAAACGTCGCTGATTCCATGTTGTCCCAGTGTCTTCATAGCAACGCTATTAGTTATTGGATGTCGCTCATGTCTACTCTGCTCATGGAGCGCTTGGAGAACTCTTGTGTCTACATCTTCTGAAAACTTTTCCATCCTTTTCTTGGATCAACTCTCTCTCATTTGATGCTTCTGGCTCCTCATGGAACAGATCCTTGGAAGAAGATCTGCCATTATTTATCCACAAATACATTGTAACGTAAACTATCTTTCCATTACGTACGCATATTTGACACGTTTAGGACTTAGCATCCTCTAACTATTCCCTCTAAGTGTGTCTTCGTCGTGGTTGTTGCAGTTTTTGTTCATTCCGTCCGTTTATTTTACATATGGCACATCCTTTGTTTATGTTCACAGATGCTTCTGAACATAATGCCTGAACATGAGGCTCCTTGAAAAGAAAAAAAAAAACGAATCTAGTCACTTTTTTTTTTCTATTTCTGCCAAAAAAAAACCCCCGATGCGAATTACAACCTGCAAAGTACAGCAAATCTATCATTAATCAGCAACATCTTGTCGGGTTCTTCCAAGCAACCGTCTCCATAAACAATGAGTCATTTTATTGGCAAGACCTCATCTTCCGGGCTAGCCTTGGCTGAGTTGTGTAGTCTCCTTTGCCTGTGAGAGGCGAAACAACTAGCTTCAATAATTAATCCAGCCCGAGATGCATCAATCACTTCATCTCAGAGACGCAGGGAGACAGATACCAATCCTATTTATTTCAAGAAGAGGCAGAGGAAGAGGGGTGTCGATTACACAGAGCAGTTCAGGCACACCAGGCTGCCAGCCCATATGAAATAGAATAATACATAAGCCTTCAGCATGTGTGGCTTTAGCTCCCCTGCCATTTGATCCATTGAGCTGAGAACACAATGGCATTTACTCGCACAATCATGTAAATATTAGGGCCAAAACAATTCACTGAAACCAGCAATGCTCGCGTATGGCAGTAAAGCATGCAATCAGGGCCTCCCGCGTTACTTTTTTTTTTTTTTTTTTAACCTGATAAATAAACTAAAAGTCTATTTACAATACTGGAACACAAAAGCCTGACCAAGCAGTTCAATACCAAAGGTAGAAATCTATTTCTCCATTCCCTGAATAACTTCTCACCTCGATGAACACGAGGGAGAACGAAAGAAGAAAGACGGAAGATAAGAGAATGGGAGGCGGGAGGAGGAGGAGGAGGAGGAGGAGGAGGAGGTGGGAGCGGAATAAGAATCGAAAGAACAAACTGGGTTCAATTTAAGAAGTACCCACAGGAGGTGGGGTGAACCGTATAGGCTACAATAGAGGTCAGGTGGATTTTGAGCGGCCCCACCTGTCAACAGAGGGAACATAAGGGGCCCCCCTGCCTTACAGACGGACATCCAGGAGAAAACTGAAAGGTCCTTGTAGCGCTCATGGCCCCAAACTGACCTGTAGGTAGGTTCTCATTACGTACAATCGCAAGTGGACCGGCGAGACCGAGTGATCCCCTGCACCCACCAACACCCCATCACCCCCTGACTGTGAGCCACAGTCAGTGTTATGAATAACACAATACAAAAAGCCCCTCTGGTCGTTTCACTCAAAAGCGTGCTTTGGCTAGTTTACTAAAACGTTACGGCTAAAAATCCGAGACGTCTCTCGTAGCTCTGTTTATCAGCCAAGCTCACTAGGTCTGTAACCCACAAACAAATCCTGGCTAAGATCCTAATTATGGCTGCACCGTGTAAAAGCTGTTTTTTTGTGTGTGTGTGTGTGTGTGTGTTTGTTTTATTTATTTTTTTTTTTGTTAACAAGGCTTTTAAGGATGCATTTACAGGCCCTGGCTCTACAGTCTCATTTATATATAATTTACTGTGAAAATATCATCATGATTCAAAGAAGTAAGCAATTCCGTACAAATACATGGGTACTCGCTGTTATATTTACAATTTCGAGTGAGGCAAACAAATGGTATGCAAATGTTATGGCATGTAAATGAAAGCAGGACTATTTATGTAAATGCAGCTTCTCCCAGCAGAAGATGATATTCAAAGCCCTAATCTCAGACATGACATTTGAGGAGAAATCGACAGCACGAGCCGAGACTTCTGCTCGACGCATTAGACATTCCAGTCATGCCCCGGACAGCTGCTCGTAAAAAAACGTTAAGGCATTTCCTCATAGAAAACAAACATGACCTTTAATTTCTACTGATTGCCCCAGAGAAGCTAATGAACGTCTCGACAAACACTTGTGATTCAGGCAGGGTAATTTTAATTGTGCACAGTCTAGAGAGAAGGAAATAGAGAGCGAGAGAGAAAAAGAGAAAGAGAGAGAGAGAGAGAGAGAGAGAGAGAGAGAGCGCGAGTTAGCTCACATGTTCAAGGGAAGACAAACATTTAATCTTGAACAGTATTGGCTTCAATTAACTAAAAAAGAAAGTGACAAGGGATAAGAAAAAAAAAGAATTGACAGCTGCCAAAATCATCTCATTTGTTTGCGTAATCAGCAAAATGTATCAAAATGGGTCGTTAAAAAGTTAAACGCCAGTCTTTGTGACAGAAACAATTAAAACGTCTTAATAAGAATTGTTCTAATCCATACAAGCGAGCCTTAATCCAGACGAATCCTGTAATGAGGTCAGGAAATTCTGTTGGGGATTGAGAAGAGTCCTCAGCAGCACAAACACACAAGCAAGGGAAGGAAGAAGGAAGGGAGGTGGGGAGAGGTTACCACCCACAAGAACAAGAATGTTTGGCTCAAAAAGCCATGGAGGGAGCAATATATCAGCATTCCGGACAGGCAAATGTCTGCCAAGCTAAATTTTAGTCAGGGATCATGGACTGCAACAAGTGCAATATAAAGCAGTCTGTGCTGTGCTGACATAAAGAAAATATAAACTTATTAACGGAAAAAAAAATCGCTCGTGGATGGGAAAGGAGCATCCAAGGTGTGTTTGTCAGCTGACGTTACAGACAGTAAACGCGTCCGGAGGCCAGACGTCGCACTGTGCCGCAGAACTCTTTCTTCCTTTTCTATTTCTACAATAATAGAAATAGTGTCCTCTACAATAATACCGATAATTTAACACAATAAAGAACTTCAAGGTGAATTCCTCTGTTTCTCGTGAGAAAAGTTTCGCTACGGAAATGCAGACCACGTGACGAGAAGATGCAGGAATATTTTTCTCCAATCAAAATCAGTAAGGAGTTCAACATCGTGACATCGCCGTTTTTAGTTCAATCACGTGCTATTTGATTTAAAACGCTCGACCTTTTTTTTACGACCGAACGAATCCCTGCACAGACAAACGATTACCCGATCGGCCGATCGAGCGGCAGCACGTCAAAAGATCTGATCTCTTAAGATCTTCAGACATTACTGTCTATAGGATTTAAACAGCATGGTGCGAAAAACAGAAACGTGCGAGCGGAGAACGTGTTCGAGTGTTAGAGGAGAATGTGAGGAGAAAAGCCAGACTACTTAGATACGACTCTCACGCATCTCGGATTCCACGACGTGTCAAACCGTGTAGCGGACGGCTTACGCCGACGAGAGCTCGCATCCAGTTTACGTTTCCAAACCTGTTACACATAATGATTTTCTCCATCATATGAAGCTAAAGGCTAGAGGTGCAGCATAAATTATACTCTAACGTCATTGCCGTGCTGAGAGTTTTAATAAAACCCTGCTGATATTAAGATTTACTTCACGGAGGCAATCAATTTGGAGCTTTCTATCAAACTTTTTATGCACTTTTTACTTTTTCGGCTGATGTGAAAATACGCTTAAAACCCGCATAATAATACGATAGATGTTTTAAACCTTATTGTACAGATTTCGTGAGGTACGAGCACTCGAAGTTTGACGGCAAGCTGCAGGTTTAAACCCCAGAAATCACGATGAGTATCGAGTCAGCAGGCGGATTAAAACTGTCACTTATTTTTGAGGTGTTTCTTATACACGTAATATAAAATGGTGGAACCTTGCCATCCAAGAAAGCCATTAGGATGTGTGTGAGGCAGTGCAGATTCTGAATGTTGTTCTGGATTGTGTTTGTAACACGCATCCCTGTTTGGCTTTGTGGACAACGTTAGATCTATTTTATCAGATCTTTTAATTCACAGTGTTTTATTTTAGAACCCTGACTACAAATGTAAGCTTCCGCTGTGTTAGAGATGAGCCGTTCTGCTTAAAAAAGCCACGATGCAAGATTATAACTCAGAAGAAAAAAAGAAAAAAACCCGACTCAAAACGCGACTCCTGTACATAGCTGTTATGCCTCCTGCCATTCCTCCTCCTGTCCCAGGCTCTCAGCATTTGGAATCGTTGTCCTACTAGCCACCGGCACCTGCATCTCATTATATCATTCACCTGGGACTCATTTAGTGGACTTATTTATACCCTGTTCCTTCTCCCCTACTGTTTGCAAAGTCTTGCCATTTTCTCAGCATCTCAGCTGCTGTACTCCTACTGAAGCATAATGGAATTTCAGGCCTGAAGAACTTCAAGAAACTCATAAACTATACAAAACAATGCCAAGCAATCTAAGATTATCTACTGTACAGTCAGTGGCACTTACGCAAGAAACGGCTGATCTGGGAGTTTCTGATATTTCCGTGAACTTGTAAATGGAGAAAACAGACCGTTTGGTCTAAAATAAAATCTCAAATAATACCGGGAATAAATTTAATTAGCATACTGGCTGCTACGGAGGACAAAAAAAAAATCATATCACGCTGATCTACTTCTACTTTCAACTGCTTTACAAGATGAATCACGCGGGTTATTCGGTTATTATACTTTTTTGAGCATGGCTAGTCCGAACAGGCATAAATACTGGAGTGTCAGGACAGTATATATGAGAATATTAAAATTAATAAGGAATGCCCTGACATCGTTCCCCAGGCAAGTCGAGGAAGAAGTCAGGATTTGCTTAGTGGTGATACATTTCGGATTTATTCAGACATGTTATAGGTGCATAACCGTAACTCGTCATTTGACCCCTGGGACATGGAAAGCCGCTTTGGTCCTTGGCTTGTAGAAGAATATACAAAACATTCCATGACGTTCTTTGCTGGTTTTCAGAAAGAATACACCTCTCTACCTCCCATAAATGTCATTCTCAATTTTATTACTGAGTTTGTTCTAATAAATGCTTAGAAACCAGTCATTATCTTTTCAAGGACAGAGGACGAAATGTACGCAGATGACTGCTGCGTAACAGCAGGAAGACAAAAAAAAAATGTTGAAAAAGAACGAAGAGAGATACGAAAGAGAAAACTCTTTCCTGTTACAGCTTTAGACCTAGAGTTGTGAAGTAGAATTTCCCTCCGGTTTGCCAACTTTCCCATTAATCTGTTCGATGGCTTGATGCTCATACGGATGCTCAAGATGCACTCATTTTCATAATACAGACACAGAAGGATGTTCTTCTCAATAATCTAAGTAAATGGGTTTCACTGGCAGGTACGTCCCCTCTCCTGAGAGGGATCGTGTTGTCTGTGATTTGGTAAGGGGGAATGTAGTCACTTCTGCCCCGGTGTGCCAATCCTCTCTTTCTTCCTCCTCCGTAACCAGAACCCTCTCTCTGGATGGGAGCGACCGGACAAGTGTGTAACCGGAAGATTGCGGTCCTCTCAGCTCACCTCTCTCAAGGGCCGCTCCAGTGCCATGTTGGTTCGCCAATGCACCACAACGCACCAGTGTAAGGTGGAGGGAATTATACCTAATGACAAGGTATTAAATGTGAAACAGGTCAGCGTGGAGCTCTGGCGCTCTCTAACACGACTCGGTCGACTCTGACGGCTCGTGTAGCCCCAGGATGCGTATTATCGAATGGCCAAAACTTATTAAAGCCCTTGATGTCAAACCAGCGCAGCAGCGGAGACCGAAACTTTTCATCACTGTAACTGCGGCATGGCAAGTCGCACCGAAGCAGACACCCTAAACCCTCAACTCGAGTCATATGAAAGGAAGCTCTGTAAGTCAGTATTCTTATACAGCGCTGCTTTCACACTGACATATTTGGCACTTCAATTCCAAAGTGGCCAGTTAAAACATAATCGGTCCTTCTCATAATAGCGCCGACGTGATCATTTCTGAGAGACTCTCCAGCAATTCTAAACTGTTTATCTAATCTTTAACATAGTGAATAAATGCCCTTGCTGTGTCACTTCAATTTTGGGGAAACATTTTGTTCTCATAAGAAACTTTACTAGAATAAAGGTTCTGGGAAGGTTTATTCATAAATTGTTACATACACAAACCCAGTTTAGTATGCAATGGGACATTCAGGAACATGCTGCCATCTATAAAATAGATCGTACCCACAGCCCAAAGCTGCATGCTATTGAAGCGATGCTAAAAAAAAAAAAATGAGGTTTGGGCCCTAAGAGGTCCGAATAGATCTCTGAATTTCTTCATCATTAGCTCTGTTAGGTTGCCTCTATAATTAGCCACCATAATATCTCTCAGACTGAGATAATAATGCTGTAACAATACTGATTTTGTTATAAAAGAGTGTAGTGCTTTTGGTTTTTCTTGCTAAATAAATTGCTAGGCTCTGGCCTAGATTTCCTCCTAATCTCCTAATGACAATTTAAAAGCAAAGTTCCTAACCGCCTCCCTACTTACCCCCATTTCACTACTTCTGCTTTCTCGTCTATTTTGATACGGATTTATCTCATTTTCTGCTTGAGATGTATTCTTGCACAGTTTCTCCCTGTGTGTACACAAGGAGAATTAGGAAAAATCAGAAAAACATGGATGAATCATCATAGCAATGATTCATATTCCAACGTCTCTGAGAAAAATTGAGTGAATGTGGTTGCCATGTACACACGGGTTCTGCACCAGACTGGCTTTTTTGATCCCTCTGGTCTGTTTTTTTTTGGAGTATGATATTAATATACTGTATATTTGTTTTACATTATGAATTGACAGGGTAAAAAAAATGGAAAATGAGCATTTCTAATATTTCAGGAACATATAATAATGCTAGATTAACTCAGTGTTTAAGATACTCGGCTAACGAACAGATTCAAATCTCGGCATCACCAAGCTACCACTGCTGGGCAAAACCCTTAACCCTCAACATCTCACTTATATTCTGTCTTAACTGTAAGAAACTACCAGGCAAATGAGGTAAAATTAGTAAAGTAAAATTCAAATTTATCTGTATAGCACATTTAACAATGGACATTGTCACCAAAAAGTTGAATATTCTACAAAGATTAATATCATGCAAAAGTTCAAGATTTATAGTAGACATATATTTGTTTGTATTTATCCCCGGTGAGCAAGCCTGAGGTGACTGAAGTGACTGTAGCAAGGGAAAAGTCCTTTAGATGGAAAAGGAAGAAACCTTGAGAGGAACCAGGACTTCAGCTAAAAGGAAATAGTGTTGGGTCTGTGGTGAAATTTGGAAATTGTGCTGACCCGTTAGTTCCTGTTGCAAAATTATAAACCGTTGTAGAAAGGATATTATTTACGTCGACATTACTTACTGTCCAGTGTCATCCAAATGAGGATGAGGTTCAAAGTTTCTTCCTCGTAGCATCTCAGGGAGTTAGCCTCATTAGGATAAATGTTCGAAATAAATAGTAGCTTCATTTTAAACTTTTTTTTTTTTATTCTGTTTCTACACTTCTGTAAAGCTGCTTTGAGGCAATGTGAATCGTTAAAAGTGCAAAAAAAATGAATTGAATTGAAATGAATTGAATAGAGCTGGACTCAAAAAGGGGAACCTCAGTCTCATCTGGGGCATGCTGGAGGTTGTGCACGACTTTCAGGCGTCGACTGCGCCAAAAGGGCACGAAGCAACCGTTTTATCATTATAGGTTTAAAATAAAACAATGGCTCCCTCTTGCATGTTAAGACACTTTAAATTTCAAGCAAGGAGAAAAACAAGGAGGCATTAGGGATGCAGGACAGGCAGGAGGAATATGCAGAGAATAAATGAGTTGTCACTTTAGGTAAGAGTCACACCATCAGCAGCAACAAGAGACTCCTTAATCCTTCTCAGCCTGCCATCAGTGAGTCACTCCAGCCCTAGTGTGTGTGTCTGGCGCACATGAAAGAGAAATGCCCTTGGTTTTGGGGAAGGTTGACTCCCCGCTTTCCCATGCTACCGCCTCTCTTGATGTGCGCCACATAAGAATTAGGTTGCCTCCGTGGCTGAGTCGCAGCCCGCTCTGCGCATCCACGCGCTGATAAGTTGACATTAATCTAAAGGGCACCTGACAACATATTAAATGCTCTTTAATGTGATGCTGAAAACATTACTAGTTTTCTACTTCCTTATGAGGCGTCCGTCGTGATTTAATTTCCGTTATAAACGGCTTGACGGACCGTACGCTATCGGCTTCTGCGAGGATGCAGACGTTCGGTAATCAATTAAAAAAAAACAAATTAATTTTGACTGCGAGCACAACACCGCCGGTCAAATATGTTACATAATCAGCTTCAATTAAGAACGTGTTAAGTGATTGTCGGAAATGTCGTCGCGAGGCTGCAAGATGTCGATGATGTGTATATTCAAAATCCTGTCGGTGGTGTTACTTTACGTGGGAACGAACGCCAATTCGCGTTAAACAAAACCCGAGCGACTCCAGACAAGATACGCAAAGTCTTGAGCTTTCAGTCTTTTTTCCAGCTCTGTCATTCATTTCCTTCTGCTCACATCTCGTACCCCCCCACCACCAAAAAAAAAACCTGGATGTCACTCCATAAAGAATACACCACAGGAGGAAGTAGTGTATTCAATTCATAAATATCCCTTTAAGAGGGCCGCGGCAGTGATTTGTCACCGGGGACTTTAGGCAGGTCTGAAATTGATGCGAGAGTGACATTTGAGTTATGTACAAGCCGGTGGCAGGCTTTATGATTTCCAGGGAGGTAGGCTTACCCACTACGACATTATCCACCAACCCCCGCCCCCAACCCCACACACACACCACCCACCCCCCCTTTAACAACCTTCTTAGGAGAACAGCGTTCATTAAAAAGTACAGGAGAGCCATTTAAAAACTTCATGAATTATGACAAAAAAAAAAAAAAAACACCAAGGGTTGTATACTTTGACGATACCGCTGCCTGTCGTTTAATGTGCTAAAGCGACTCGGATCAAACGCGTTGTATTAAAAACGCCACACCTTCCATAAGCGTGGCGTTTATGAATTCCTGCTGAGAAATTGTGCAATAGCAATCATTTAAAATCCCACCAGGTTTAAGCAGCTGAATAATGCTTAGTTTCAATCTCCTAGTGGACCGGCGTGAGGGGGAAAAAAAACAAAACTACAAAAGCAGACAGAACATGAGCGACAAATAAAATGTGAAAATCAAGCGAAACACTGTCTCATTTCCATTAAACGATAAAGTAGCTCGACGGAGAGAAATGAACTAATTTAAAATGGCTGGCCTACAGGTCAAGGACTAGCAGCAAACTGCTTCTGTGTCTTTTTTTTCTTCACAAGGTCCCAAACAAACAGTGAGCATTTTCATGTTCAATGCCAAGAAATCTGAAAGCGCTCTTATCTTTTTTTCCTATTTTGTTTGATGCATTCTGTGTGAAATACCTTCCAACTTTGATAAAATGCACTTAGAGTGCATTTTCATATGCAGATTTTTAGAGCTTTGCACTTTTAAGATAGCCCGGCTGCTCTGCGGGGGCACGGATGTGTGTAAAATAGCATGCTGACTACAATATTAGGGAGATAAACCATAAGACTGAGCTTTATGTCCAAATCCTCTACAAGGCGTATTTCACAGCAAATCATCTTTTATATGTTTTTAAAGTTAAGATTTCAGATATGCTGAGTCTGCCATTTATAAAAAAAAATACCCGTGAAAGAACTCGTATAGATTGGCGAGGCTCAAAAAAGAGATTCGACATTACACAGTGAGGGAAATCCATTTTGAGGAAAAGACAAGCTGTGCTCGGATTCCATCCCAAATAAGGCGCAGGACCGAGAGAAGTAACAGTGTGTACGAATGCAACCAAAACCGTATGTTATTCCCTCCTATAAATAATCCGCGCTCTATTTATAGTGGTAACGTTAATAAAAATGGCGGAAGCAGATGGTTGAGAAAGTTCTATGATGTAGATCTAACTTGCAAACTGCTGTTCAGGGGATCAGAAAAAAACCCACATCTGAGCAGACACACTGAAATTTCACACCCCGGTATACTACAGTGCAGTGTTCACAGTATGTAAAACGTACATGATTAATGAGTTTTCAGCTTTATGCTGAATGAAGCACTGGATCATGTTTCACAATGTATGTTAATACACCCTTAATGAACGCAGCTGGGCTCGTTAGCAACATGTCAATAGTAGGCTTTTATATATAATATTGTAATAACAGGGATGCTCTTATATAATCACCGTAATATAATCAGGGGATCTGTCAGATACCGTGTTAGTGAACGCATGCAAAAGAATAAATAAATACTCCAATGCTAGGTGATGTAACCGCTAGGTTAATTTATCACGCTAAGGATCAGATGACATGCAACGCCAGCATCCTGTCACCTGATTAAAACATTTTAAACACAAAGCACAGAGTTCGTGGCTAGTAACCGATGCTGTAGATAGCTAAGTGAGATAAAATGACAATGCTAGGTGAGTGAAAATAACAGCTCTAAGGCAGTAAGCTGCATGTTCTTGAGGCTCGATGAGGAAATGATGCAACGATGTGGAGAAAATTTGATCCGGAGCTGTACGGAAGAACTTTCCCGAAGTTAAACAAACCTGCATGCATCCGTAATCAAAAAAGCAGCTGAAACACTGAATTCAAATGTAGAACACGTCAGGTGAGGTGCAGAGTTCTTCGAGGCCGCCGTTTACAGCGAGAGGAATTTAAACAGAGCTAAATAAAATGTTCCATCACGTTCCCGATCGATCACGTAGTCACGTAGGTTAAGTAGGTCACTCAATTCATTATCAGTGTCATTATCATCTAGCACAAATAACATGTACTCATACTCAAAACCCAAGCAGCGGTGGTATTGATGCGTTCCTACCAAGCCGTGATAAAGTTTAGATGATTGTCGTAACACAGAAATCAGCAGCTGCTTTTGCTCAATATGTGTGCAGAGCTTCGGAAAGGCTTCCTGCTAAAACCCGGTGTCAGATGCATAGCTTAAAATAAAGAGGTGTGATTTCTATAAGGTCAGCAGCGGTATAAAAAAAAAAAGAAAAAAAAAAAAGACAGCAGCAGATGGTAGGGAGAGGTGACCTTACCTCATTCGTGTTCCACCGGTGTCTCTCTTTTGGCAATGAGGGGCATTTTGGTAGACATTCAAGCAGCTTTTTGGGCAGGTATATTTTCAAATGTCCATGTTCATCTGAGGACACAGAGAAGAGCACAGAAAGTGTGTCAGCGAGGTAAAGCCTTGCGTATATACATTTTTACACACTGTAGTATAATAAAGGAGGTCACTGGAAGTGCAAGGGCTGCGTTCCAACCTAAATAAACAGCCGACATGTAAAATATTATGTATCTTGGTCAAACTCGGCCTACAGGTCGGGGATGTCAATCACAACATCAAGCCCAAGGGTCAGGATCTAGTCAGGGAAGGTTTTAATCCGTGGTCTAAATAATACATCGTCTTATTGAATGTAAGTTAACAAGAAGATTAGAAGAAATGAGCATCTTTATTATTCCAAATGTAAGGTAAAATAGAACCATAAGCTCCGACCAATAAACTCTCCTGATATCTGATGTGTGATCTGTGAGTTAATTCCTTTTAAGCCTTTAGGCAGCTAAAGATTTGATTTGAGTCTTAACGCAGTGAGGATGCAGAGTTATTTACACTTATATTTATGACATTTAGCAGGTGCCCTAATCCAGAGCGACTTATATTTTTATCTCCTTTTGATGGTTAAGGGTCGTGCTCAGGGGCTCAGCAGTGGCAGCTTGGTGGACCTGGGATTCAGCTCACAACCTTCTGATTGGTAGTTCAACACCTTAACTTTATAGTTAGGATTTTGCAGACTTCATTGTACAGACTTTGTTATTTTTGGCAACTTCAGGATTATAGGTCTTGACATAATCCCTGTTAAATCCATTTCAGTTCCAGGATGTTCTACTGCCTTGTATACGAAGTCAGACCCCAACATCAAACCCCAATCCCAACCTCGAATTACCCCTGCCCCATACAAATGCACACCTTCCCCATCATACAAGAACATAAAGTTTTCTAAAAAAAAAAAATCGAAAGTTTTCTCCCTGTGTGACTGGTTTATCTTTAACTTTTTAAATTTTATAGACTTACAAAACCAAAACAAAATCCAGTGCGCAGCAGTTTTGATACAGGTCAGAAGACAATGACCAGACAGGATCGAGATACATTAACTCCAGTAACTCTTTACAACGGTGGTGAGCAGAAAAACATCTCAGAACGAACAACACGTCAAACCCGGTGGTTAACGATCACATCGAGTTCTCCTCCTGTCTGCCAAAACAAGCAACAATTTATGAAGTGGAGTAAAAAAAAGCTGTATAGAAAGAAGACTTTTATAAGAAAATAACCAGTAACGCCTTAGCCATCTGAGAGTGCACGGTTAGCAGAAGGCTTTGGAACAAAGCTGAATTTCAAAGGCTTATAAGGAATGATGGTAAGCTTCATTAAGACTTTAACTACGCAATAAAGTCCATAGCCATGCTGATCCTCTCTTTCCAAGGCGGAATGGTAAAAAGCACAAATGCCAGGGAGGGATAAAAGAAAAGGCGAATACAGTTTGTTCAGAGGGCAGTTAAGGCAGGGCTATAAATCAGCCTTTCTATTCTATCGCCACGTCTCGCTGACGGCAAAGGGCTTAACAGACTCGTCCAATCACTGCTATTTGCCGTCATTGTTTGGAAGCAGAATGTCTAAATTATAATGATATTGTCTCCGACTGTGAACGGAGTGCAATAATAATCACCTTGTTACTATTGTGTGACGATTCCGCTTTCGTCTCTCACCAGCACCCACTCACATAACACTCACTTCCAATTGCAATAAAAAAACTCACTGGAATAAAGGATGGGACACACACACACACACACACACACAGACTTACACAAACACACAGACTTACACACACAAACACACACATACACGTACACACACATACACGTACACACATACACACACAGGTTATATCTATATATGTGTACACAGATACACATAAACACACATACACACACATATATACACACACACACACACACACACACACATATATATATATACAGAT
>JAOTRN010000019.1:5968348-5984867 GCA_028566695.1 Bagroides melapterus
AAAAAAAATAGCGAAAACCAAAAAAACTACAAAAATATAGGTTCCATTCAAATTACAGTGAAAGACACAATAAGTGACAATTTTGAAAACCCTTAAGATTCTGGCGTATATAGAGAAATTTTGTCACGTGTGTGGTTTCCAAAATCAAAATATACTACTTGTCTATTGTTCTCCTTTTTACTGCTAGTGTAAACCTGACACAAAAATGTTTTTTTATTGATTAAGGTAAAATTATCGCGTGTATTCTTGTGTCTCAGGTTCTGCTAATGCAGGAGTCAGTGCGGAGGATCATTGAAGCTGAGGAGTCCAGAATGGGTAAGAGATTATGGGTCCATGTGGACAAAACACACAATTCACAAATCTCCAGCTCTAAACCCAATTGAAATTTACAAGCATTTTGTGTTGAATTTGGTCCTGGTTAAACGTTGAGTTGTCGCAGATTACATAATAAAAGTGTTACTACAGTATATGCTGTCATTTTTACACAGTGAAGCTACGGCTTAAATATTATCAAATCGTCATTCACTTGCTAGCATAATGCTCCCCTTTTAACCACCAAAATATAAACTATGAAGTAATTTAATCCACAGTGACCCTGACAAGAGTAAAGTACAGATTTTCTTTAAGTATCTTCTTTTCTCCCCAGGCCTCATCATACTCAACGCTTGGTATGGAAAGTTTGTGACGGACAACAGCAGGAAGCATGAAAGAGCGAGAGTCATTGATGTGACCGTACCTCTACAGTGCCTGGTGAAAGACTCCAAACTTATTCTCACAGAGGCCTCAAAGGTAACACACTCAAACTAGTTAACTAAATATGACCAGATCATCATTAACATGTTTAATATGTAAGCAATAAAACATGGCAGCATGCCGTTACATGTTATTTAAATGTTTTATTCTGTTGTGTATTGGGTATTAATGCAGTTAATGATTTGCCTTGTTGCACACACTTCTGACAGACGTGCTGTTGTAGGAAATCCACACTTTCTGACCAATCAGAATTAAGAATTCAAAGAATTCTGTCAACTAAAGTGCCTCACTGAGATGTTGTGTTTTGTTGTAATCAGACCGGCTTACCAGGCTTCTACGACCCCTGTGTGGGTGAAGAAAAGAGCTTGAAGGTGCTGTATCAGTTTCGAGGTGTCATGCACCAGGTTCTGTCTGGTGACACCGAAGCACTCAGGATACCAAAACAGTGTAAGTCTCTGTTAGTCTTACATAATTTTAGTTTCTGTCTGTATTTGTCTACTGGTCTCATGGTTTTGTTCTTTCTCTTTTCTTTCTAGCTCACAGAATTGATAATGACACTTAGGAACCTTTATCTAAATGGCTGAAAGGGACAACTTGGACTGATGTATGGGAGAAACGGATGCTATAGTGAACTGGATATTCCCTGTGGCCTAAACGCCATTCACGTGCACTATAGCCTTCTTTTTTGTGGAGTTTTAATCTTTAAGTAAAAGGGCATGTTTAATGGAGTCCAGTGGAAAATGTATGAAATTGTTAAATCCCCAGTTGATAAATCTGTATCTAAAATCAGAGTAAGAATAATGCAAAGTATTTGTTACTTTTCTTGTTATTTTCGCCTCATGTTTTTTTTCCCTCCAGACATATTCCTCCTCCCCACCAGGAAAATGATGGTTACTGTACAAACATATGAACTGGATCTCCAGGATCTCAACAATGCCCGTATTCAGCGCATGCTGCTGTAACAATCCACATAATCCCACTAAAAAAGGGCAAAAGGAGCGTCCCAAGTATCTTCATTGATTATCAGCATACAAACGTTATATCAAAGAGAAACTCTCAGTATTTCTAGACTGGTTAAGAAATGATATCCCAGCCTGTGACATACTTGTGCTGGCCAACTGTAATAAATTTACCATTCCATTCTATCTGAAATTACACTAACCCACAGCTCCCATATGAAATTGTTACATGAATATAAAGAGTATGAACACTAGAATATTTTTTTTCTTCAGTGATCAAACAAATTATGAAACTTACAGGCTTTGACAGTCTGTGTCTGGAGAGACTGATTTGACCCAGAATGTGCACAGCAAAATATCAAGTACAGTTCTTAAATTCAATGGTTGGTAATAAATAGTGGTGTAAAAAAAGAGCTAATCATCTTCCAATACCTCATTGAATTCTCTAAGACTCTAAAAGAGTCTATCATCAGTAAAATACACACTCTGGACTTGTGCCATGGAGTTGGGTGAGATTAATTAAAATCTCAGCAAAATGGTTTTAAATGGTGTATCTTTTTTGGGGGGGAATCACTCACTGACTAATCTATAGCTAGACTTCTATGAGCAAAACATTTCATCTAAAGGAAAATCCTTGCATTTAAAACATCCAACATTTCCACTCTTTAAAGACCTACTTTACACTATACACACTGTACACTATATGACCAAAGGTTTGTAGACACCTCACTCTCTTGTTCCAGATTTTATCCACGTGTACTGTTATAATAACCTCTATATCCTTCTGGGAAAGCTTCCATCTATATTTTGGATCATGGTGGGATTTGTACATATCAGGTGAGGAGGTCTGGGATGCTGTCAGCATTCCAGTTAAGTGGGGTGTGGTTAAGGCTCTTAAAAGGACACCTGAGTTTTTCAACACCATCTTTGGCAAAATGTTTGGGCCTTGCTTTGTGCACAGTGGCATTGTCCTGCTGGAACAGGTTGTGCCTTTAAATTCCAGTGAAGGGAAACTATACCACGCCAAGACATTCAGAAATCATGTGCTTCAAGCATGTATATGGAGGAGGATTTAGTTAAAATGTGTTAGACTTAACCTTATCTTAGTCTTGTGATGTCATTAAGTATCTTTCTTAAACCTGTTGCTGTAACAAAAAGAAATATATCTGAATTAAGACAAAGCTTAGGCAAGTTTTAAAGAATGTTTTATCGGTTCCACGTTTTCATCTGTATCATCAAGGGTTCTATTTATCTAAGCAACCCCAAAACAGCATTCTGCAGCAGGATTTTGTGATTTTTCCTGCAATATGAAGGTTTAAAATAGATTAAAACATATAAGCATATTTAGCTGAAATTTGTCAGGTCAATGTTAATTCATCCATTATTTCAATAATGATTATGGCTTAAGATTAAATTTAATATAAAATAGCCAATCATCTGTTCGTTTCATAGTGGATATAGTGATTATTTGGTCCCGAGTAAGGTAATCTCGGGTTTCATATTACTGTACATACTGGTGAAATTATAAGCAAAGCAACCTTTTAGCATTATTGCCCCGAACATAAATGGCGAATTTTTAGATTTTATATTACTGCCATGATTGAATGATTACAAAATAATAGCACTCTTAATGATTACTACAAATTTGGTCTCAGTGGTTCACTTCCTGTTTTGAGTAGCAGTGCTTTTTTCCCATAAAATAAAAGTCCCTATGACGTAATTTGAGCATCTTTTTATTTGCTTTCACTTTTTTATTTTTTATTTTTTTGCATTAATTACACAACGTAAGCAACGTGGTTTTCCTTTCTTTTGGGCCTCAACTTATTGAAATTACTCTTGTCCGTGCTCATTACTAATCACGATCGAAACATTATGCTCAATATCGATGGACTCTAATGAACCGCAGCTCAGCCTTCAGCTAAAAGAGCCGGCTCAAGGAGTCGACTCGTTCATGAACAACAAATCATCAGTGTTTCCAACCCTTTTCAGGGAATAGTGGCTAATGAAGGAGCAGGAAGCAGCCAGACGATTCCATGGATAATTGACTCCATGGATAATTTGCATATCCATTAATTTTTCGTGATAATTTGCATATCACAATGTGTTACATGAACACGAGAGAATTTCAGCATATAATAAAATAGATTTTTAAATGAATAGTGCTTTCAAATTAAGAACAAAATTATGAACATTAAAAAGCTGAGACAGACAGAAAGACAGACCGACAATCAAATAATACATATTAAATAAGTGTTAAATAAATGTGTTCATTAAACAATTTTTTTTACTTAAATAGGTTCATTTTGAAACTCTGCCCTAGAGCAGTATTTTTCAAAGTGTGCCTCATGGAGATAATTTAAAAACCCTTTGGATTTTTCCATAGGGCAGAGATCCATAAAAAAATTTTGACTGTTATTTTCTTACAGTGATGAAAATCACAACCCACTATTGTTAAAGCTGTTAAATTTATTCTTATAGATATTAGCCTATTTGACTGGAATTGAATGGGCTTAATCCAAATCTCAGTAACTCAAAAACAGGGCAGAACCTCTGCCCTAAAGGGACTTAGGGTGAACAGGATATGAAGCTTTTACTTTGAAAAAAAACAAATGTAAAGTTTGTGCAATACACTCTGTATGTTTTTCATATATACTGCTGTAACTACGTATAATAGACAGGCGTCCCCTAGGCATGAATATAGATGTGATTTATGAATCTTGATGCTGATTCATGATCAATGCGGCTGTGCTCATGCACACTGATTGAATGTGTGTGTGTGTGTGTGTGTGAGAGAGAGATTATGGGCGTGTCCCACCCCAGCGCAGTCTGATACGTCAGGAAAAGAGAGCTGCTTGTGTAGTGAAGGGTTGGCTGCATTCACGGTCTATGGTTGGCTGTGGGAGGAAAAAAGCGAGTTTAAAAGAGGGGGATGGGGCAATGAGTTGTTTTGTGTTGCATTCCTGCAGTGTGCTTGACCTTTGACCTCGTTGTTGTGCTCTCTTTTCCTTGCATACCAAAGTGAGGGGTTTTCCCTGCAGTATGCCAGAAGGTGGTAGCTCGCACACGCTGCGCCCTGGACGTGTTTACTAGCTACTAGCTTACAAAAGGCTCGCGCTGTTTACGTCCCTGCATCTGCAGTTAGTTAGTTAGCTAGCTAGCGGCAAGAATTTGCTTTATTATATTTTAACCGAGGCGCGCGTGTTGCAGTGTAGGGGCGCAAAAAAACCCGGAAAAAAGGAGGAGTAGGTGTGGAGTGTTTTGGATATTGCAGCGAGCTCGACCAGGTCACTTTGCTCCGCGCACTAGCTCTCTAGCTGTTTCACGCGCACACGTTTTCCTGTCCAGCGCTCGCCGATTACTCGGCATAGCTCGCCGCAGAAACACGGAGAAGACCGAGGAAATGAAGGACAAACAGAAGAGGAAGAAGGAGCGCACATGGGCCGAGGCTGCTCGCATGGTAAATCACAAACGTTTTGTGTTTGCATTGTTTTCGAATGTCAGTTTTTTTATGTTTTTGTGCGTCACGAGCAGCCAGACAAAGCTGCTGTTTCTATGAAGCCGCTGCGGATGCCTTGTGTAGCTCATCCCACATCTTCCATACCAGCCAGGACGACGCCGGGGTTGTTGAAGTATATCGAAATTAAACACGTCTTAAAATGTACATTATTGATAAGTACAACGGTTGCGCTCGCACATGAATGAAGACGCAACTTGTAGCTTAGCAATATTAGCACCGCTACCAGTTTGACCCTTTGTTTGTGTGTCTCGAATTAGCCAACGTTAGCTTGCTAGCTAGAGATTACAGAAAGCACGTAACAGCTAACTCGACATCATCCCTCCCTTTTATCATAAACCACGTCCTGTCCAGTTTCAGTTCGTCGGTCTGCCCTTTTGTTTAAAACTGCAGGTCTTTTTAATTCTGTACAATTTGACGCAACCAGGGCTTCCTGTCTCCTTACTGGCTAGCCACATAGTGCTAAGGGAAATGAGCAATACACTACAAAATACACGTATGTCTAAAGTGTGTAAAATTCGTATTGCAAGCAGGTAGTTTTACACGATTCAGCTTGACAAAAAAAAATCACTGACGAATGTGAGCTGAATTTGATTTGCATATAAAAATGCAAGTTTTTTAAAATCTGAATTTTAATAATATTCCCCTTTTTTTCTCAAATATTATCCTGTAGTTCAATCGAGCAATTTTTTTTTTTAGAGTAAAACTGACTTTCATTTAGGGCAAATTCGTACTGGATGTGGAAAAATTAGAAAATGTCTTTCAATAAGAGAATACCCCATTTAGACACATGTTGGTCAGTCAAGTTAAACCTTAAAACCTTCATCCAAACCCTCAGAATTTGTGATTGAAGACTAGGTCTAGACCAAATTTGAAGTACATGCAGCGACTTGTATTGCTGCTGCAGATAAAAGACATCAGACCCAGAAGAAGTGCTTCCTGTTTCAGATGTTCTCTACAAAGTATTGAATAGCAGCCAAGAGAAATGTTTTAGCCATTTTTACTGTTGTCACACTGCTTAATATAATATCTCTGGTTTGTTAGACATGGACAAATCTGCACTGCTTCTTCTGGTGCCTTATGCTGATTGTGTTTTTAAACCAGTAAATCCAATATCTTAAATTATGTTCACTAGGTTTACTTTAAACCTCTTAAACGTTCTATCTGATACATATATGATACATGCATGTCAGATTTCTTGCATGCTGTTAGATCATTGGGAATGTCTGGACTGGGTATTGACAAGACGGTTCAGACTCTGGCATGGAACGTAAAGCCGATGCAACCAGTTATCTAGTGACATTTGCTTCTGAGTGTCTAAGGTTACCGTTTAGGGTGGGGTGTGCTGTCACCAGACCGTTTCCCCATATTTTGTCATGCAAGGGCGCTCGTGGGTTTTTTGGTTTTTTTTAGTCGTACTTTGTAGTGTCATCAAAAGTGGTGGTGTGTTTCCTAATTGGTTGACACGTGGCTTTATAGTTAGCCTGACTATTGTTTGCTGGGTAGTCTGCCGGTCTGATGGTTTCTGCATCTGAGGAGTCTTAATGCAGTATTAGTTACATGAATATTTGTTAGCAAATGGTATCAGCAGTTAATCAGTGCATTCAGGTTCACATATTGTTTATCAGCATAAAGCCCATGGTGTACCCAAAGCATCATGGTTAATCCAGCAGGAGGTTCTCTGCTTTTCAGGTCTTTTATTGGTGGTTACAGTTGGCTCAAATATGATGGCCTTAAGAGGCTTCAGATTGATTGACGTTTGAATGGAGAATACTGAAATTTTAATAACAATTGTCTGAGAGTTGTAATTATTATTTAACATTGCATAAATCAAGTTTTTATGAATAGAACTACATTATAAATTGCAGTTGGTGAAATTCCTGCAAAGACACATTCTTTCAGTATACACTGGTGAGAAATTGCCATTCACGTAAATTTTGTGTGCGTATATACATGTACACTTTATTTACAAAACATCCTCTATACTTTTGCCATTTCTTTGTAAACACACATGTAGTCGTTTCTCCCACACATGATGAATTTGTGTGAACACATCTGGTGTTGTGCGTGTAATTGCAACCTTGCGACAGCATCCCAATTTCCAGGCATGAGAATAATTTCAGTAGGTTCTTCTTACTGAAACATTACACTGAAAATGTGTAAACTTAATTATGAAAAATTTTGAAGACAGTTTAAGTAATGTTTATTTTCTCTAGGTATTGGAGCCTTTGTGACTGTGCTTTCCCAAAAAAGGAGAAAAAAATTGGAATTGGGACAATGATTTACTTGTTTGTGGATTAGAAAATGATTTTCTTTTGATCTGCAACAATGAAAATTTCAGCTTTAAGGTTCGGTGCAAATGCCAAAAGCTGTACTCATTACTGTGATTGCTATCAAATGACTGATCACACTCCACTTTCAGTGTGAAGATGAGTTCACTGGAGTATTTTTGTCTTGTAGGCAATTCTTGGTTAATTTCCTTTCATATTTAATGCGAGGGTTGCAAACAAAGCACACCAGTGATGAACACAATCCCTGAGATTTAAATTTAGGAAGACATTGTTTAGTCATAGAGCCTGATCATTAAGCATTGACTTTCAGAAACTCGTGTTATTTGATCTCATCATCAGCTTTTAAGGCATTTATGATGGAAATCTTTTGTTTTGAACTCTTCTGTTTTTAATGGTTTCACAGTGCTTGCATGTTCTTGTTTTGTCTGAAAGATGTTTGTAGTGACTGCTATGCTTTTTTTGCCTTCAGTGTGATTATTTATTTAACAAATGAAATCCATTGTATATGCAGGAGGTTAACGGTTTCTACCCACATTCCGAGTTCTAAATACGTATGAAATATATCTGTAAGTAATAGTGTGTCACTCCCCAAGCTTTCTCAGAATGTTCATATATGTGCCATATAAACATCTAACGTTTTCCTTTTATTGCTTTATCAAAGCCCAGTTTGGCCTCATTAGTGCTTATGTGGTGTGTGGATGTGTTTGTCGCATGGCAAAATCTGGGTGGGGCTTTTTTTAAACTGTTGCTATAATAGAAGGGACTGCATATTTGTGGGGACAAGCGACACTTCATACATGCTTGGAGGTTCTCTCCAGATGGTTTAGTCTGTCTGATTTGCTTTTTGCTTAAATGTCCCGCAGAGCACTGTTCATTACTGAAAAAATACCCCTTTAAAAAAAAACCCATGAGTTGGTAATTTGATCAGGGTATTGCCTTTGTTGAATGGCGCACACATTTACCAAAATTGCAAAAAAAAAAATTTTTTTTACTCAAAGCGGTCACTGCGAGAGACACTGTGCCCTGTTTAGATGCTCTGTGGAACCTCCAAGTTATTTGAAGAAGCTGAAATGTCACATTCCTTATGGTGCTCGCTGCCTTTCACGATAGTTTGGTTAATGACATGGTAAATGTGATTATATATACACACACACACACACACGCGCATGCACACACCACACACAAACATGGATGGATGTATGTATGTTTGTATGTATATATTTAAAGCTCCTTGAATGCTATTTAAATGTACAAACTAAAACAAAGAAAAAACACAACCGCCTTAACTTGATAAACGCCGCTACTCCCAAACACTGCAGGCTCAGTTAAAAAACCCTGCAAGTTATACAGGCTGTACACCGTTGAGGCCTGGGCTTGGAGCAAAGAAAGATGTCAGCGACATGGAATTGATACAAGTTTGTGCGTAAGATGAACAACTTTATGTAAAATATAATGCTGCTTTACCTTTATCTAAACTTTTATTCAAGTTTGTCAAAACGATGTAATTTAGACAAAGTAGGAAAATTGATGTCTGTGTTTTTGTTAACAAACTGTTAACTCAGAAAAATGCACTTTTAGCACGCACCTATATATATACATGGCATACATATATGTATATGGCTCAAAAGGTTAGTATGTTCTGTCCAGTTACCTAAGTACATGCAGCATTTACCAGGAACCTTTATCCAGAGTAGAATAACTGACTTCATAAAAACATAGTATATTAGTAGAGTGAATACATTTGTATAGTAGATCGGCCACATTTAGTTTCTTTTCACTTTTCAACTTCTAACTACTCTGAAATATCCTTTGCTGGAATAACCTGTAAATGTAAGTGTTTCTGTGGGTGTTTGTGTTCCTCTGCACTACACAGCATTACTTTCAATTCCTTTTCCTGTCTCGCTGCGTCGGTCTCGGATTTGTTACAGCACCAGGGACGATTATGTAGCATTTCCCTTTCACACCAGGCAGACGTCAACTTCCTTACCAGCTTGCTGTAGCCACAGAGAAATGTTCACTATAGCCTTTGATTGTTTTCAGTAGGCAAGCGCAATTCCGAGTGGTGTTGCAAATAACTGATGTTGGTTTTGTAGTTTGCAGTTAGCATTGTGATGAGGCACACGATGTGTTGGCAGATTTTATTTTCACATGCTCTTATCAGATTCGTAGTAAAGTTCACCTGAAAAGATTTTTAGCTTACGACAGTGTGTTTGCTGTCTTGTGGGCTGATTGTGCCTAAAACCCCAGGGAACATGGAATAACCAGCAAAAGATGTGAGAATATGCAAGTAATATTTGAGTGTACGTTTCAGTTATAATGGCTGGAATACAGAGCTGAAAGGAATTATTATATATTATCCTGTTTAGAGGAATAAGATGCTGAACCGCTCCTGGTCTAGATTTAGAGCGGACGTATTTGGTCAGTGTAAAAGTGTTCAGCCACAAAAGCCTGCATGTCTCTCACAAGTAAGATGTTCTCCTCCACTTTCATAGGTTCTTGAGAACTTCTCAGATGCCCCAATGACACCTAAACAGATCCTTCACGTCATCCAGACAAAGGGACTCAAAGAAATGAGGTCTGTTCTTAACGCACATATACATGAGAGTGATGTACAGATGGATAGATGACGTATGCTATACTTTAGCCGTTTTCATGAGTTGCATACTGAATGACTTTGTTTTCCCCTTCTCCAATCTTTAATATTTGATGGCACCCACTACCACAAAACAGAAGGTGAGTTAATATGATTATTGTGTTATGTTAGCGCAGTGATGTTTTGAAGTTATGATGTTTCTGTTTCAACTCGTATTATATAATTGTCTCTCGTACAATTAGTGGCACAGCCCCGCTGGCCTGCCTGGTTACCATGCTCCACTCCCAAGTGAGAGGTGATCGAGTGAAGAACAGCATCTTCTTCAAGCTGCCAGGAAGAATGAGCCTTTTCACACTAAAGGTAGCAATGATCCATGTTTGTTCCTGAGACTGATTCACTTTTCAGGTGAAATGTTTTGAAGAATTCAGTGAGACTATATGAGAAGCGTTCTAGCCGTGCATTTACAAATGCGGTGTACTCGGATTTTGGTGGTGCCGATATACAAGTCTCTTTAATTCCAGAAAAATGCCCTCCAGTGGACAAAGAACCCATCAGGTTCGGAGGCTTCGGACCCAAGCGCAACACCAGCAGCTTCATCCACATCTACGTTTGGAGCAGCAGAAGGGGCAGAACAAGAGAGCGGTGACTCCACAGAAACTACTGCTGCTAGTGGTGAGAATGATGGTGTGTAAAACTCAATTGGTTTGTTTGCACCTTCACTAAAGGTTTATTTTTGCTGCTTATATTAAGGATGTCGCTGTAGAACCACCAGGAACGTGGTTAAACGTGGAATGTGATTTAAAAATAAGCTGAAATTCAAATTAACATGCTGTTTCACACATAGAGATTAAAAACAGCTGTATATTGTGCATTCTCACCTGAGTACTAATATAATACATTGTACTGTCTAGGATTATGCATGAGCATGACTAATCATGAACATGTCTTTTTAATGTTCTCAATCTAAAGATTTAATTTATTTATTTTGTCCACCATGTGTATCTTGACACTGCTATAAAGGTTTTTTTTTCTGGGTATGCGTTCGGAGATTTAAGGCTTTACATGAAATGAAAACCAAATTAAGGACCGTAGCTACCTTAAGCTTCAAGAACACAGGATGAGAGGGAAACATTGATTTCTTTTCTGTTTCTCTTTTTTTTTTCCACTGAGAATGTGTGTGTTGCCATGGATACTGCAGCAGCACATGACATCCCGCAGTGACCTAGTTGAGAGTGGTTTAAAGCGTGCATATGATTGTGCGTGATGGAGGGAGACAAATCTCTAATGGGGACAATTAGAGCTAAATTATGACCGTGTTTTACATATGGAGTCAGGTGGATTTCATGTGCACTTGTGTAGGGGTGGGGTGTCTTTTAAAAACATTTCAGTTCCTGAGTGTTAACTGTTATAGCTCTCTATTCAGTTATATCTTTGATTTAATCTTGATATTCTTATTGCAGATATCACACGGAATATTCTGTCTGAAAGTTTCAAACGTACACAATTAGTTTGGACCAACTTGTCCTGAGATACACTTTCCATACCAACTTATGCTCTTAATGGGAACAATATTTTTTCCTCATTACCTTCTACATCTCCTAAGAGATCTTGTTTTTTTGACAGACCAGCTGTAATGTTGGGAAGATGGATGTTCTAAATATTGAATTAAAATAGTGGACCATGCGGTTATTTTGAAAGAATCAACAACTGTGTGATATGATGCTCTACAACCCTGAAGTTAATTATTTTCTAATAATCGCACGTTCTGAATGATTTAATTATTTTTGTTCCAAAGCAATATGCTGACACTATCAAATTTTAGCTTATTAAAGAATGCCATTTTACATTTTATCCATTTAAAGTTATAATTAATACTATAATACTATAATAATATAATTAATGCTGCAGAATGTCCATGAGATGGGTTAGTTCCTATAATCAATATTTGACAACTGTTCCTTCACTAGCATCTAATTATTTTTCTTTTGGAGTTAATAAGACGTAAAAGATTTATCTCAACTCTTGATGAAATATTATTAAACAAAGGGTATTGTTACAGATAATGAAACAGAACTACATGCTCAATGCTTTGACAATATAGTACGCTAACATTTACCTACTTTTTCCTGGTTTTGTTTCAGCATCAGTGGATGAGACTTCCTCCAGTGCCTCCTGCTCCACAGAGCCACAGACACGACTGAGTCGATCCTCACAGGTACCTTTTCTCTCAAAACATTTACATAACTACATATAAACCATCTTTTTTTTTTTTTTTTTACATGTAAATGCATGGTTTAAATTTATTTAATTGTTGTCTCTGCCTCTCTACAGTCAGGGAGACAGAGGAAGAAATCTGTTATGATGCCTCGTGTGGTTCTTACTCCGCTGAAAGTCAACGGTGAACACGTGTCATCAGGTTACTTTCTTTACCCTCTTATCCTTTCCTTCTCTTCATCCTTTCCTGCCAAACTCCACTCTCTCTGCAGTGGTTTGTAAACCCATTTACTCTGACTGTGATCTGACAGTTTTTGTAATTTTACGCACTGACAGACTTTAATCATTTATTCTGCTGTCTTCTCAAGGCCAGTACCCCACACAATTCCATCCTGTCAGCAGCCTCCTCTGTGTGTCTGTTAACACTAAAACAGCATCTTCCCAGCAGGCACTGACTTTGTGTAGCTTGTTCTTAGTACCTCCCTTTGCTTGCAGTATGTGAAACCAGTGTTTCTGGTTGTAAGCCCTGCTTTATGACCTATGGATATCTGACCCCTCTGCTTTGCGTTTGCATCCTCATTTGAGATATCCACTTACCCTTCTTGCTTAGTATCTCCATGTCTGGGACATCTGTCCTTGTGGCTTTGTGTGTGTACACTAGCCAGCACTTTTTGCCTGCTGTTCCAGCCTCTCCAATGTCACTGGCTTTTCTGCCTGTGCTGCCCTTCCCACACTCTCTCGTTCTCCAAGTCTCACCAGCCTCCCTCCTCCCCCACCTGTCCCCTCAGGAGCTGCGGGGAGGCGCAGGGAAGGGTCTAGGGGGGGTCCTGGCCCAGCACTTCGAGCCCGCTCCGAGCTGGGCTGGAAACGCCCCCAGCACTTCAAGAGCATGCGTGGCCTACGTTCAGGTACAGAGGATGAGACCCTGTGGGACCCTTCATTGCTATTTACCCCAAACCCACTTAATGCACCACTTAATCATCCCATCTATTTACACTGTTCAGCACCACCGTCCAGACCTGTCATAGGAAGTGAGAGGTTCTTAATAATAATGTGGAAGACCAGTAGGATAGGTTTTGCTGCACTGAACAGGGATTTGTTTTTAATTTGTCATTATCTTATGGCTATATTTTAAACTTGTGAATTGTAGAATGTTTTCCAGTGAGCATTTTATTTCTTTTGTTTGGCAAAATGCATCAGTGAATGGCAACTGTGTACTGCTTGATGTTTTTGCTTGTCTGTTCATTTAAATTTATGTTGGCTGAGGATTGAATGAAGGGCATGTATTTGCTTTTTCCTGCCACGCTGGTGTAACTTTGAGCAACATGTTTCACTGGATAATTAGGGCTGAACACCTTTTCAATGAATTAGGCATAACTTGTTTCTTTAAACTTATGAAATTACAGTTGTTACCTAATTATTTTACCAAGGAATATTTTAAGTCAGGTATATAACTTTAAAGAAGTTACACCAAAGTTCGTCTTCTTCTGCAGTGTTTTTTAAATTCCACAGCAACTGGCAAAGAAATCAAAGAACAAGTCATATGATAAAGTTTATAATTACACTGTTAAAAAAAAGTGATTTCTTATTTTAAATGATCTAGTTTATTAACTAGCTAGTTAAAATTATTTAATTATTTAGTTGTAATTTGCATTGCAGCAGACACTGACATCCCAGCTGTCCTGTAGTAAATTAACACATTCTGTCTAATAAGAATTGAGAATTCAAGCATGCTGTGGTGTAATATTTGTTAAATTCTTACCTTACTTAAGCAGAATACTAAAGCTTCATTTTCCTAATGGATGTTTGTGAACAACAGCTTAAATTCATTTTGAATTACTGGCTTAATGGTTCATTTGTGTTGCTAAATTCTAAGGAAGAAGCCAGGCATTTTTTTTGTTAATTAATTTGAGAATTTAGCATTTAATACATAACATTAAATATTATGTTTAGGAAAATGTATTCATTCTCAACAGTGGCATTTGGATTATTTTAAAATTTACCCACAGCCTAGCTTGAGTTCAAGTCATCGTGTGTGTGTGTTTGCGCGTGCGTGGGTGTGTGTAGTCATGTCATTGGACAATGGTCACAGTGAATAAGGGGTCATTTTTATTTTTAAGTTTTATTCATTGGTTATATGATTGCAAATCCTGCAGATTTGATGTAATTCTTGAATCAAATTTCAGGGAGAAACAAATCATGGTCTCAATTTTAAAGCACATTTTATGCAGCCCTTTATGCTGTAAAATACTGTTGAACAACCTGAAACATATTTTCAGAGATTCACTGTGATCAATACTGACATATGTCAATAAATTTGGCACTAATGTGGGTTCTATAGTGTATCACACTGCATTTTTCTTTATATGTACTTCAGTAGCAGTGCCGATTTCATGTTTGAATTTGCAGGACCCATGAAGAGGAATAGAGGTGGTGTGGAGGTGGACTTTGAGACCCCAGGCTCAATCCTGGTCAACACCAACATCCGTGCATTAATTAATACACGAACCTTTGCAGCATTTCCTCCTCACTCTCAGCAACAGCTTCTTCAGCTTCTCCCTGAAGTAGATAGACAGGTGTGTGGTTACGGTTGCTATTCGTTTCTGTTATACTCTTATGATATGTCAACAGTTGATGTTAGTATGCTGTCTTTTGAATTTTGTTCTATGTTAATGTTTAGGTTGGCCCTGATGGACTTGCCAGACTCAGCAGTTCAGCACTGAATAATGAATTTTTTACTCATGCCTCTCAAAGCTGGAAGGAGAGGCTTGCAGAAGGTGAGGGTCACTTTGATACAGGAACACGGTGCTATTTTTAGAATAATTCAGTAACTGTTTTATACAGCCATGATATGTCCACTTTCAAATTAAAGAATAGATTAATATGGAAAGTCCTTTTCTCTCTAAGGTGAGTTCACACATGAGATGCAGGTTCGCTTTAGACAAGAAATGGAAAAGGAAAAGAAAGTAGAGGCATGGAAGGAGAAATTCTTCGAGGAGTATCATGGCCAAAAGTAAGGTCCTTTGTCATATTTAACATAACTCTGCTGTATTTATTTAAGTGCTGACTCTTCCACACCTTTCTTTTATAGATCTGGCTTAACCCGTGAGGAGGCATTAAAACTCACAATGAGTGATGCAGGAGAGGTTTCTGGGTCAGTTCTTGGGGCTGATACTGCTGCAGCCACACCCAAGAGGAGAGGCGTTGGAAGACGACGAAGAGAGGGTCGTATTAGGAGACGGTCACGTGCTGACCTCAGACGCAGGGCACGCCGTCCACTCTGCAAACCCACTCCTGCAGCAGTGGCTCAAGAACAGGCAGAAACCCAGGCAACTTTGGAAGTTGTGGCGCCAACCACTTCACCTGTCCCAGAAACCAGCACCGTGCAAGCAGAGGTTGTCCTTCAAGCTGAATCTGAATCGGAAGCGCCAGTGGAGACGCTCTCTACAGAGGCGGCACCTTCCCCTGCCCCTGTGTCTACTCCTGCTCCTGCATCTACAAGCTCAACCTGCGATGAACCAGAAGGTTCCACCAGCCTGCTGCCCGAAGTTGTTGAGCCCACTGTTGCCTCCACCTCTTCCCCTTCCTCATCTTCTTCTTCAACATCCTCTTCATCCTCTCCATCTTCATCACCTTCCTCTACCTCTGACCGGCAAGGAGCCTTTGCTGCTAGCTCTGACTCATCTTCCTCCTCCTCGTCAACTGCTGCAGTTGCCACTGACCCACTCGATGATGGTGCCTCAGTCACCACTGGCACAGCAGGCACTGGTGCAAGCAGCAGAGAGAGCAGCCCAGCAGCAAGTCCTGCTACAGCCAGCCCTGCCATCCAGCTCAAGGAACAGAAGAGGAGACCCGATGAGTCCCAGGCCTTCACTAGTTTTCCCGAGAAGAGAGCACGACTGGATGAGCATCAGTCCTTTCGTAACACAGTTGACTGTGTGCACTCAGAAAAGCCACAGCCTACAACAGAGGAACCCAAGGTCCCGCCAATCCGGGTATGATGGCCAAGTTTTTTACATTTAGAGTTTGTCAGAATTTCAAGGCTGTTTTATTAGATTAATTGTGGAATATATATATATAAATAATAAATTTATTAATTGTCCTTTAATATTATTATCTTTGCATCATGCAGTTATTCTCAATTTAAATAATACTTTCCTTTAAGTAACTAAGTGCCTGTTCCCCCCCTTTTCCC
>JAOTRN010000019.1:6111403-6142532 GCA_028566695.1 Bagroides melapterus
AACACACACACACACACGTACATACATACATACATACAATTAATGTCTTTCTGAAAATGTTTACACACACTGATATAGTTATAAGTGATCAAATGTAGAGTATATAACATTAAATTTCAGCAACATAAAGAGGAACAGGTTCATGTACAGAGTGAAAGCTGATAGCTGATGTGCTGTGTAAGGTGGCTATGACAATATGTGTATCAATATGTAGTATGTAGGCTACTCTGACCTCAAATCAGACAGATAATAGCAAGATCTATTAAATTGTTATTAAACCATGAAAATGGCTCATGTGAATTTAAATCAAAGCTTGTTTCCTTGCCAAATCTTCTGTAAATATTAAGCAACTAATATATTGTTATTATTGGTATTGTACCGTAGTGTGCTCGTACCCAAGTTTTTGCCACCCCATGTCTAACCTGAACAACCCGTAAACTTTACTGTAACTCACCCATTTGCTTCACACATCTTTATGATCACATTTTATTATGAATTAGATACACACGTTTAACAACAACAACAACAACAACCTTACATTTTATGGCAGCTATACAGGATCAATCCATCTCTGTGACATAACTAAGTGTTGACAGCAGGATACCAGGTCAACCCTAACCCAACACGTTTACAACACAGGGTGCATAACAATCGTCAATAACACCGCAGGCTAACAAGCTAACTGATGGCAAGTTTGTCATACTTTGGAAATATAATGACTGGTTTTAGTTCCAAATAGAGACTATTTGGCATATCGGAATAGCTCGGTGTCGAGACTCAGCAACATTTTATACCGTTAAGAGGCAGCTAATTAGGCTAGTCAGCTAGCTGAGTAACGTTGACGTTGCTGTCTTAGCTAACAGTCGCTAAGCTAACCAGCTACGTGCACACAGCTTGATAGGACAGGTTACCTATCACGCTAGTAGACGTCTTTACATTCTTGACATTCAGGTTAAAAACTGTATACCATATTTATACAATAATGCCTTACATCACCTAATACCTCGTTTTTATTCCATCAGTACAAAGAGAGCAAGCGTCCACTTTGGAAGACTATCATAAAGGCGGGCGTTATTGCGCAAGGACAAGATTATTGACAGGTAACGGAGCCAATAGGCGTGCGGAAAGGGGCGGTTATATTACTGATTGACAGGGGGATACAATCACGTCCAAATAGGCGGGATTTTGACGCAACATAAACGGGAGGTACTAAAAAAGGTATGGATGTGTTATTTATATGCACTGTAGTTTCACGTAGCCAAACCTGTCAGCTTTTATTGGCCAGGAGACCGTTTGACTGACAATTAAAGCAACCAATTTCTTCAGCGTCATTTTTATGGGCGTGAAAATGTAAAGTCGATGTCCCTACATAAACATACCGGCGTGCAACCATAGACAGCTCATTTAAGAAAGTCATACAAATTAATGAGTCTATACCGTGAATTTCACATAACGCTGGAAAATTTAGCGTTTAGGTGATCCTCACAAACGTTCACTGTCAGAGCTGTAAATAGAGTGTTTCCAGTTTGCAGACCTTTAAAATAAACGACTTGTCTCGCGGGAATCTAACCAATAAGCTGACGACTTCTTAACTACTGAAGTGTTTCCAATTTTGTGTTCCATATGCAGCAGACGTTCAGACAACGGTTCAAGCGCGTGACATCTGAGGCTGAAGACGTCACCTGCTCTCTTCTACTTACGGGCACCTACTGTCTAATGACTCTTAGAATAGCCTATAGTCTAAATATAATTAAATGTTTGAAAGGCTTAGGCTGTGTGAAATGTTTGAACTAAATCATAGGACAGGCTACAAAACAATATTTAACAGCCCAATAATTTGCTGCTGTAAAACGTTCCTAATAAAAATAATATTCGTAATAAAAATATTGTGTATGGACTGCTGTGAAGGTCCCACCCAGACTCTATCCCCACCTTATGCCCAATGAGCTAGTTAAAGTATCTGTGTTCGGGATAATAAAAGAGAATGATGCTCTGGCCCCCTAACTCCGGCACAATAAAAAAAAATTATGAAAGGGACCGTAAAATGATACAGTCATCAACCTTACAAAGAACAGACAAAATAAATCTGCGTGTGAGTTTGTGTGAGCGAACGGTACCGCTTGTCACTATAGGCGGAGAAGCCAATTGCCGGTATGCGTTCCTGAAGTATCACACCTATCACACCCGTAAAGAACAATGTGAAAAGATTTAAAAGAGAACGTGTTTTTTTCCATAGACCATATAATGCGAGGTTAGGCGTTTTCCAATCAGTTATATAATGTATACTCTATCTGTAATTGGAAGTAGATTTATGACTAAAAGTGATAGAAAAAAATACAAAATTTATTAACATTATATGTTATTGCATTTTGACACGTACAGACAGAAAACGTGTGTGAGTGTGTGTGTGTGTGTGTGTGTGTGTAAGAGAGAGAAAGAGAGAGAGAGAGAGAGAGAAAGAGAGAGAGAGAGAGAGAGAGAGAGAATAATCCCATAGGAGGCGGGTAGATCGACATTCAAAACTGCTCACTGCTCAACACACACACACACACACACACACACACACTTGAAAGGACCTGTTTGAAGTTAAATTCGCCTGCCAAAATGGGTGTGCTGTAACTTCGTGTAACTGTGCGACTAGTTCTTTGCGCGCATATAGTCATCATTCAGCTTTACGTGCCTCTGTGTACTCGCCTTGTTTAATCTCTACTTATATCAAGCTATTACTGATTCTTTTTTTTCTTTGATTTTCATTGTGTCTCGTATGACGAAAACAAAATTCTGTTCTAGTTCTCCAGTTTACGCGCTTTTAAAGCAGAACAACGGCGCAATTAAAGCAGAACCGCACAAGATGAACCAAAGCAAACCTATTGAAGCGCATTCAAAACCAAAGCGGGACCCGAGCAACAGCCTAAAGGAAATCAAACGCTATGAGAAAGCAAGGCGATCGGCTCCCGGCTTAGTGAAGAGTCGAAATAAACTCACCGGCCTCAGGACAGCTTCAAAGGCTAGCAGCGCAGGTGATGGTTTGAGTAAAGACTCCGGTGGAAAGACAGATAGCAGCTCAGAGACGTCCGATTACACTTCAGAGGAAAACAGAGTAGCCAATAGCCATGTACATACCAACAACTTTGAAATAGACAACGTAGGCGCAGCTGCAGAGAGAACAGAGTGTTGGGGAGGAAAAGCAGCCGATATGTTCGAATGTGACTTTCCTAACAGCACCCTGACAACACCAGAACATGGTACAGCCGAGAGAAACAGGGACTACTTCACCTCTGTGTACGGCAGATGGAAGTTCAACGGGGACGGAGGGCATGATGACCTGCTGAGGGAGATCGACGACTTACGATCAGAAAATGAATATTTAAAGGTACGATTATGAAAAGCTTGATATTTAGAAAAAACAAACAAATCAGCTTCAGTATTGATAGTCTGTTATATTTGAAATTTATACAGAATATATTTTCTGTAATCCAATTTAAAATTAAGTTTTTAACCAATTAGAATGGTACCATTATTAATCACATGGACCGTAACTTTAATTGTGAGGATGTGCTTTGAATATCACTTTTAAATATGCACGTCTTTCAATCTCCAAGGTATAAGACACATGCTACAATTACAAAATGAATCATTGCTAAAGACTGGGAGCAAATTGCAAGTGACACGCTCATAAAGGATTTAGGATTTACCCTCTGTCTTTAAAAGAACCTTTAATACTGTCATACCTTCCCATTATCTCTTACTGTCACTGACATGAAGCACAAGGACAAGGTCAAACAGGAGGTGATGTGATTACTGTGATTAGCTTTAAGGGACACTAGCAGCTCTAAAGAATTTTTCAAGCTGAAAAGTTCTGGCATGGAATGCTTATCTCTGATTTGCCAAGACAATGTGCATTTGCCCATGCCCTACACGCCCTCTGGTGCACCTAGTAATCTACCTGGTTCCTTGAATCTGCATCTCTAGATGACAACGTTAAAAGTAACTGCTATAAAGTAATTTTTTTTTGCTCTATTTGCATGTGAAGATGTCTGTTACAGGAGCAGACAATTCACATAAAAAAAAATATTTTGCCATCTTTACTAATTGTTAAAATTGATAATTGATAAAAAAAACAGGTATTATAATTAGAAAATAATATAAAACAATGGACTAAAGGTTGTTTTTTATTATTCTGATAATGAATTACATTGTTAATAAGTAGATAGTTAATGAATCCATAGTGTGTGCAGTATCAAGATCTACTTTTCATTCAGGATGAGTTGGAGGAGCTGCGCTCTGAGATGCTGGAGATGAGGGACCTCTATATGGAAGAGGATATGTACCAGCTACATGAGTTCAAACAGCAGCTGGAACAGGCCAACAAGACATGTCGCATCTTACAATATCGCCTTCGCAAGGCCGAGAGACGTAGCCTGCGCGTTGCTCAGACTGGCCAGGTGGACAGTGAGCTTATCCGCACTCTGGAGCATGATGTCAAGGTTAGTATTCTCAACAGAGACTGATTAGATTTAAAGTAAATCTGTGTGGGACTCAACATCTTGGATCTTCAGCATGCATCTCTATTCTATGAATCATAATGTTTCTGGGAACATCAATCATTCATTTTATTGTATCATATATTTTCAGTGTGATTTAGTCAGTACATTTAGTCATAGACTTTCCTCACATTAACTTGTGACTTAACGAGTAACTTCCTTTCAAAGGAAAAACAATTCGAAGGATGCCAGTCCACAGCACTCATCAGTACAGGGCTTGTACTAAGTTTATACAATGCTAGACAATCTAAGTGTTTCTATGTGGGCCTTGACGAATGAATCAGGGCTTTGTGATTCAGTATGGTCTCACTTAAACTTGTTGACTTTGGACTTTTTTAAAGAAGACAGACCCACAGTACTAAAAACTTTACTATAGATTGTGGTGATGATAACATTTCAGGGCGAGGATATTCAAGTTTATATAGACATGCCTGATATCTCATTATCGTGTGTGTAGTGGGAGGCTTTCCTTTTTGGATGTAGTTCAAATATGTTTTACGGTAAAACAGAGGGAAAAATCCTGACTGCTCTGCTTGCCAGCTGCTGTTTTGTGGCAGACCACTCACAACACAAGCATTTTTTGGTTTAAACTCATCAGCCAATCAGGAGAAAGGAGTAGTGCAGGAACATTAAAAGCTAATCAACACAGCAGGGGTAGTCCACATCAGTATGCACTTTCCTTGAAGATTGCCCCATGCTGTGAAACAATTTTGGTTTTAAACTCTTTATTCTTTGTAGTCATAGAATCTTTGATCTTTTAAAAAATCAACAAGATTTCAACATCTTTTCATTGTGAAGAAGGCTCTCCTCAGTAACCAATGAATTTATGGGAAAAATGTGATTTTTATGTGTCTGGGACCTGAGAGTAACAAAAAGGAAAAATAATAAGAGACAAAGAAAAAGTCAGAAGGAGAGGATATATGTCAAGGGGATCAGCATCAGTGGAGGAAATCTCTTGGCAGCTGTCTGTGTTCACACTGGGCATATCCATGAGCAATCTATTTTAGAGACATGTATGAGAAATAGATACCCCCCGTATGTTTTGTGCAGTCTGGAACAGTTGGATGTATGTGTCTTTCGCATTAGCTTTCACATTAGAGCTGTCTCAATGGTTTCTCTCTTAAAGTGCATCACTTGTGATTTCTGGCAGCGGCCTCTAACCATACTCTATAAACAGTGAAAAGAATCCAGTTCTGTTCTTTGGATATTGTACAGTACTGATCTTTACACCAGCAATCACCAGCACAGAGCAGAACTCTACACTGAATATCATAGTTTAGTCACATGAAACCTTTAGCCTGGATATTGCCATTGGACAGGTTTGACGTGTTATTTTCATAACTCTAATATCTTAAATTAACTGTAGTACATCAGAGCACTGAAGTCTTGTGTTGTATAGAGTACATTCATAATGAACAACATGAGAAGCATTTATTCCAAGGAGGGTGTTAGAACAGTTGTGTTTTTTCTGCACTAATTCAATATAATTTGTCCTCTTTCAGGTAGCAAAAAGTGTGTCCCTGCGCCTGCACACGGAGCTTGAGGCAGTTCAAAAGAAAAACTTGCAGCTGGAGTGGGAAAACGAAGAGCTGCGGGAGCAGGTCCAGAACCTGGAGGTGGCAAAGCAGGTCCTGCAGACAGAAATAAACAAATCTAGAGAGGTACAGGAGAGAAAATACTATCTAACTGTTTCTTTGCATGAATAGATACAGTGGATTTTGAAAACATTTTCTATGTAGTACAAATATGGACGACAACAAGTGTTTTAAATGTTCTCCATAAAGTTTTTGCACCCATCCTCCTCCTCTCTCAGAAGGTTAGGGTGTCAATCCGGCCTTGACCTCGACTATGTGTAGTAAGGGTGTGACTAACAGCTGACTCTCTGGGCTAGGCAGAGTACTATGAGAACTGAGGGATAGGATTCAAGGCACAGCTGTCATTCTCACTTGTGGGTGCAGGGATAGTAAAAGAAAGGTGGAAGGATAGAAAAGAGGGAAATAGAGAGATTTTTTTAGACATTAATCTGGAAGGAAGAGACGCAAGTATGTCTGTCCACCACAGGTGTATAGCAAGCATTAGATTTATGTGCACCTTACCTTTCAGTTAGCCATGTACGTGTGACTTGAAAGTCTTATTTGAAAGCATGCGCCATTTGAAATTGTCATCCCTGTGTCTTGTTATGAGAATTATGTATATCCAAAATAACAATTAGATCCAGAGGCCAGGAATTGATTGTAGCAGCACTGATTCAAAGTTTTAATCCAGGATTCGGTGCTTAGAAGTGGATAGTAAGCTAAGCTCAGGCCACTCATCTTAAACAGCTGCTGCTCTACTCTGATCCTCATGAGCTGAGCAAATCAGTCACAACCAGATTATCCAGCTCTACAGTCAACTCAGCAGCAATCAATAAAAATCTTAAAAAAAAAAAAAAAAAAAGAAGATGTCTGTAATCTGTTTATGTTTAATGCAAATGAATATTGATTTATGGTTGTGGTCAGATGTTTCTACTGTAACAGCTAACTTCGATTACACTAAACACATGCTTTTGGTAAAGTCAGTTTTGAAGGAATTATGAAATGGCAGGAAGATTTTCATGTATTTTTGAAAGAAATATATATTTAAAAAAGCTTGAGTTGACTTTTGCGTCACTGGTTTTAATTATGTATTTTAGTATGGGAATTTATACCTAACTGGGAATATATACATAACTGAGGCTATTTGTACTTCTATGTGTTTAGCTTTAGCTTGTAGTAATTACCTAAACACTAGCTAGACAGTCAGACAAAGCAGGAGACAAAAAGACTACTGATAAGATTCCTGTCATACTCAGAGCAGCATGCATGCATAGCCTGCTGTAATTAATCCAGGCCTTTGAGCCTGGACTTCATGAGAACTCAGTATTGTACATAGAGGTATCACAAAACTACCCCGTTGAATGGACTCTAGTAAAAAAAAATTCCCTTGTATTTTCAATGGGATTTCAATGGGGAATGGGGCTATTTGTGTATTTGTGTACAACATTGCTAGTACACGTCTTCCCAAAACCAAAATTAGATCTTGTTCATTAGTTTATAAGCAAGCTAAGATCCCTTGAATTAATTGTCTTAATATAAGAAACCGTCTTTGGTCAGACTTCATCACTGACACCAGGTTGTTCAAAACAGGAGTTCTTTATGTAGTTAAGATCAGGCTTAGACACACATGCACCTACTTAGGGGTGTTTATGTAGAAGTGCATGCTTTTCATTAGCAATGCAGTGGTGTGTGAAGCAGTGCACTAAAGTTCAACCTTTCCCAAATTGCAAAGCACGCACTGCGATTTGTGGATGTTCTTTACCTGCGTATAGGTGCAAGTTGTTTTCTTTCATTTAATCAGAATCAGCTTTATTGCTAGGTACTGTGGGTTTTACATGCACAAGGAACTTTGCCTTGGTGCAAAAAAAACTTAAAGAAAAACCTAAGAATTTTAAGCAAGAAGAAATATTAATTGTATAATAGTACAGTATAATATTGTATAAAAAGTGAACCAGTGGAAACATTACATTACAACTGCTACTTTCAGTGCAGGTACATTAATTGTACCTTAGTGGACCAGTGCATGGTTCTCAGTTAAGATACATAAATACATAATAAACGCATAATAAATACAACATTGCTACATTCCCCTGTAGATGTTATCACAAAATTCCCTAAAGAGGAGAAGCTTGAGATCCGCTGGCAACAAGAGTGAAAAGAAGATTTCCCCACAGGTGAATTCAATGCATTTCATTCCAAAGGTGATGTATACTGTAATAGAGAATTGCTATACTAAACATTTTATAATGAAATTAATTTGCAGTTTCTGTGTTTAATAGGATGACAGTGCAGATTTGAAATGCCAGCTACATTTTGCCAAAGAGGAATCAGCACTTATGTGTAAGAAGCTCACTAAGATGGCTGCAGAATGTGAGACCATGCGAGAGGAATTATCCAAGTACAGGCTGCTTTATGGTGATGTTGACGTATCTCAGGCTGTAGAAGGGGCCGTTAAATCTGCCCACACACGTGAAGCAGAGGTAAAAGTTCATCTTCGTCTGGTGGAAGAAGAAGCTATGCTGCTGAGCCGACGGATTGTAGAGCTGGAAGTGGAGAACAGAGGGCTGAGGGCAGAGATGAATGAAATGCGAGAGAGAGCTGGTTGGGGCCAGGAAGAGGAAGAGAATGTAATAGAGGTTAGAGAGAAGTGTCTAGCTTCATCTCTAGGGAAAGAAAAAGAGCCCAGTAGTGTTACACATAAGAGAATTCCAGAGTCGGAAGTCAATGTACAGTCAATAGGTGTAGAAGAAGTTCATCAAGAACTGAAGAATTGTTCAAGTCACATCCTTAGAGAGGATCCAGTGGACATGGTAACAAACCATCCTCAAGACCAAATTGAAAGTGATGAGAATGCAGAAAAAGAGCAGGGTTGTACTGCTTGCTTGAAGGACCTAGAAGCACTGCTTGCAGTCCGAGACCAAGCTATGTTAGTTAGATCAATTATCCAGTTCTTAATCCCACCAGCAAAAAATGGTTTCCTACCAATGTCCAACCAAAACTTTATCACTAGCCACCCCTTCCTCAGCAAAATTGAGGTTGATCCTCATTGCCTGAATAATCCATGGGTTTTGGATCCCATGATGAGTCCCCTGACCAGTGGACTGGAGGTGCTACAGGCCCAGTTATGTACCTTTGTTACAAAGATAGATGTTCTGAAAAAGTCTGGTGTGTCTGGTGAAATTGGTCAAGATACAAATGCAGAAAAGGTGCTGGAAACAGTTCAACAAGTCACACAGCAATGTCCTGCTGAGAAAAAGACCTGTTATTCCAGCACCAATGAAGAGCAGCCCAGTATCCAGCCCAGTTTTGAGCTTCTCACAGCACAACTCCGCTGGTTCCTCCAGCAATGGCGCCAAGGGGAGAGACCATCTGGAGAAGACAAGAACCTGTTTGAGGTAATGCTATATTTACTGAAAATAATTTTTGGGCAATTTGAAAGGTGAAGCTTTTAATTATGTATTTGATGAACATGGAAATCAGAAGAATAATACCATATTTGTGTTTGTGGTAAAAGTGAGTCCTGTATCCATAGAGAGTAATAGTGTTTCTTTGTCTGAGTACAGTATGAAACAATATGCTGAGATGATTATTTGCTCATTTTGTTTATATGCTAATTGTCTAACTGTATATCATGTTAAGTTGGACTTCCAGAAGGATCTGTATCCTCAAATTACAACTGACCTGCTGGGATCCAAGAAAACTTGCAACTCATCTAGAGAAGAAAAACCTCCTGAAAAGTGCCACAAGCAGGTATTTTAGCAGAAAATTTTTTAGCAGAATTTGGTGATTTTATATGTTGAAAATGCATGTTTTGCATGTATTGAGTATGTTTCCTACACCAGGTATTTCTCAACTTATTTAAATAATCTCTCCAGCTGAGCAGTGCTCTTCTCTCAGATCTGAAGTCAGCATTGCAGGACCTATGTTGTGAACTGCAGGAGGAATACCGTGCCGGCCAGCACATTGCACAACAGTTTGCAAAAGCAAAAGAAGCATGGACTGTGGAGTGTACACAGCTCAGGAGCCTTGTGAGTAGGGTAAGAGATCAGAATACTGCCAAACTCTTGTGGCTCGTTGTTCTCTAATTGCGAAAAACATTGACTTCTGATCAAGAATAAATAACCGACATTCCTGATTTTGTTGTATGTATCAGAAATAAAGGAGTAAATCCATGTAGTGAGGATTCCATTGCCTTGTACCAGGCTACATTTAAATGAGGTTAAATTAGTTTAAATGTGTTTGAAGTGCACGGTTAATGTTTTGTGTATTTTCTAATACACACAGCTGGATGATACAACTGACATAAAGGATTCCCCAGACGTAAAAATGGAACTGCAGAAGGATTATTTTGAGGAACTGCAGAACCTTTTAGACGAGTCCCATGCTGCAGTTATTGATGTGACCAGACAACTGAAAATATGTGAGCGCAATTGGAACGTAGAACCTCAGGAGCTCCTAACATACCTAAGTGAAGTTCAACAGGACTGGAGCAAGCAAAACAAGGACACTGAGGTAAAGGTATGTTTTCCATTATTAATGTAATTTTAGTTTTTTTGCATGAGACCATCTTGAACTGTAAGCATCTAACATCAGTGATTATAATATTTAATATGTGATGTAAAGAATAAATATAGTTATTCACTCACTGCCCTTGTTGGCCTTGTCACACAGAGAACAGATATTAGGTATAGATCTCTATACCTGAACGTATTGTATGTATGTATGAGGGTAAAATTTAGGCTTATCACTTTCTGGATGGTTACAGTATAATGAGCACAAACATGATGGTGTTTTAGTGACTTAAGGTAGTGTTTTATTTCATTTATATTGTTCACAGATATGATTGTACAATGAAGACAATTCATTTGACTGAAAATATATATTTAAATTTCAGTCTCAGGCATACAAGAGCACCCGGAAGAGAGGAAAACTTATGAGGTTGGTTTCATTTCTATAATTTTCATACACCTCTAACTCTCTCAATCAAACTGGCCACATGAGTTTCATTAAATAAAATGTCAAATTTTGACACACAGATTGACTCAAGCTGGTCTATCATCATCACAGAGGGCTAATAAGAATTGGATATACCTCAGCCAAGATGCAGCTTTGGTAGACAGAGAAGATCCATGGAAGACCTGGGACTGTCCCATCATGCCATCCAGTTTCTCTGGTCTGAATCTAAAACAGAAAACAGCAAAAAAGAGCCACACTGCTCCAGAGAAAACGGACATCCGTATATACTATAGTCCCCCATCAACTCGCAAGATTCTACTAAGTGCTGTAGCATTTGAAGATGAAGATAAATGCGAAATGATACAGGAAAAAGAGAAACTACACTGCCACCACTCTAAACGTATAAATGAAATGAATGTCTGCGATACCTACCAGGGTACCTTGCCTATTCAGTGCCAGAGAATGACAGAGCAGAGTCCATTTGCTGTAAGATCCAATTCAGCTTCTGATTTTCAGTCTCCTGGTGTTTCATCTTCATCTTGCTTGCCCTTCAGTGGATGGGAGGGCTCAGAAAATCTGAGTGATGACATTAAAGAAATGACAGCTAGTGTGCTTGAACGGAAAAGAAGGAGCACCTCAGGTAGTTGCTCTGTTGGATTAAACAGTATAGGAACCCAGACTCATATTCAGCCACTGGTGAATAGTGTTGGGCTTCAGACAGATATCTATCAAAGTTTATGTGCAAGCAAACACCGGTCACCCAGGGTCACATCATTTGTGTCTGCCCACTCCCAAAATATTTCATCTTCTCTGGAGAGAATGCCTGGGCCAATCGAAAAGTCTCTATCTTGCTCAGTTTCACCGAAACAACAACGAAGACACTCATCCCCTTTTCCCTCCAGTTTTTCTTCATCTTCCAACACTACAAATTCCTCTTATTCTTTCAAATCAGCTTCCTTGTCCTCATCATCATCTCTGACCAGTTCCTCGAGGTTGGAGCCCCCTAAAGAACATAGAATATGGGGTCTTCCTCATTGTAGTTCTAACAGCATGAAACACAGTTCAGCATTTAGGGGTAACAGTGAGAAGCCTGCTGGCCGTAGAACTGCAGGAATACACAAGTATGGACTGGTTCAAGAGTTTTTCCGCAATGTATGTGGTCGTGGAGAGAAACCAAACCCACCAAATCCAGGAAGGGAAAAAGTACCAGATATACGCAGGGATCATGCAAATTCAGCAAGATTGAAGAAAAATGAAGGGCCTCCTACTCGGATTCCCACAGTGCCACTGGGCAGGAGTGACAGTGTCACTAGAATCGTTAATCATAGATTTATGAAACAGGGTAGAAAGGATGAGCCACGGCCAACCCAGACACAAACACAGGGTCAGTGTCCAAACCAGACCAAGACACCCATGAGTAAGGACAAAGGTTTTGGTCCTGCTGTTTTGGAGGTAGGTAACATTAACTATGTATTACATATAAAACAACAGGAAATTATAAATTATGCATGAGAGACCTTTGTGTCTAGTTCTGCACTCCTGATCCCAATCAGGAATTATACATTTTAACATGGTGCAGTCAAAAGAATTTAGATGTGTGTACTTAGCTTTGAATGTTTCTCTTTCATTTATTTTTGACACCTATCTTTTCCCTATAAGGATGCCCCCTGTGGCTGTAGCTCACGAACTCTAGCTTCCTGCTTCGCTCGAGTGTCCCGTACCAACCTTCGGCACACCCACAACCACTGTAAGCTACGGCCCACAACAGCTGGTGGGAAAGGGAATCTGCTTTCTCAGTAATGGGTGGCATCACCATTCACACTGATACCAATAAACAGCTGACAGGATACTGAAGAAGTTGAGCAGCTACCTTTTAAATGTGTCAGTTGGAGGGTTTCAGAACTTTTACAATTATTCTGAAGACTTATTGTAATACAAACTGAATTACTGCTGGTGTATCGACAGCTTTAAATGAAGTGTACATACTTAGTTGCATGGGTACATTTTTTTTTTTTTACAATAAAATATGTATTACAGCCAAGACACAAAAATGTATTTATGTCCTCGAAACTTTTTACACCATAATATATACTCTCTGCTGAAATGGACTGTTAGAAGCCTTGACAGTAAACAATTTTACAGTGTCAAAAGCTATACACAGACTTTTGTCCTCATGAATGCTGCAGACTTATTACACAGGGGACATCAAATGTTACATGTATTTCTTTAATAATTAAGGAATGTATGTGTAGCTGGTAGGTTGGTATGGTCATTTTAAATTGTCCCTAGATGTGAATGCACGGTGCCCTGTGAGGATCTGGTGTCCCTTCCTGTGTTCCTTCTGGTGTATTTCCACTTCACACACAGCATTCCTGGGACTGGCTCCATATATACTATGGCCCTGACCAGGATAAGTGGCCACTAAAGATAAATTAACTGTCTCACTTTTTGTTATTGAATAAACTATTCATTGCTATGTGCCACATTGTGCACAAATTATGAGTAATCATATAGCATCAGATCATTTGCTTTATGATCTGTGGTATACAAAATTTATGCAATTATGTTATCTTTGTATTCTTTAAAAACAAGTATAATTGTAATGTTTATTACATAAATTTCTGATGTTTGCAAAATGTAAAACAAGAAAACTAATGGGCATATATTTATACTTAACTAGTATCTTTGTGACGAATCAACACATCATAAGCGCATCAGAAAATACTGAAGCATGCATTAACAGCAACTCTTAAAGTAGCATTTAAATATTAACATATTGTTAATCAATTATCTTAATAACTTATATAAGTATTACATAACATTTATGTACAACACGAAGGGTGAATGATGAATGGGGCGTTTTTACACGGGAAGCTGAAAAACCCGGGCGACAGAAAACCGGAAATGCGTCAGAAAGACGCGCCGATGTTTAGCTTTAGAACCCTGAAGGATCAAGTTAAAAGTTTGTGTTGTTTCTGTTTTTGGGGAGTTTGTTTTCTATTATATTGGCAGTTGATGATCTCAATAAAATGTATATTACAGCCTGAGACCGAAGGCAAGGTACATGATGTAGCTAACGAAGCTATATCTCTAAACCATCAATATTTGTTAGTCACTTGCTAGCTAGCTAGTCATTCGAAAATATCAGTGTTTACAACAACTAGCTACGATACGTACAACTAGATACGTTTTCCAGGTATCGATACACAGTTTATGGCCACAATTGCTAATTAATTTGTACGTTAGATGAGTATAGCAATGTCGTGCACCCTGGAAAAAGTGTTGTCTGATGCTCGGACTTTGCTAGAGCGATTAAAAGATCACGATAATGCAGCCGAAAGTCTTATCGAGCAGTCCAGTGCTCTCAGCCAGAGAATACATTGCATGAAGGAAGTCGGAAATGCTCTTCCTGACAAGGTAAGCCTGATTTTTTTTAATACACACAATCAAGAAGTTGATTTGATGCTATTGTAAGCAAAAAGGTGTAACATTGTTCTGGAAGCCTACAGATATGTCTTAGTCAGGGTTGAATGGTTCAGCATGGGCTCTGTAGTTGTCTTAAGTGGATTTGTTCGTATGCTTAGATTCGATTTACTCTCAGTTTTTTGTCATAATATGGTGATATAAATAATATTTGGACAAAATAGACTGCTCTTTAAAATGTGTTAAATAGGATAGACTGTTAAAACAATCCTCTGGGACTGGGATTTAACATTGCCTGGCCTGAACAATACTCAAGCTAATAATAGAGTTCAGTTACAGCATGATTTTTTTTCTCAGTACATGGAAACAATACCAGGATATCAGGAGCTGTCCAAATCCAAACCGCACATTCTCTTGACCCAGGAGAACACTCAAATCAAGGAACTTCAGCAAGAGAACAAAGGCACAGCTCCAAATTCCCTTATATCTAATAGACATTTCTGATAACATGCATTTCAGTTGCCTGGTACATTTTAATTTAAACATTTGCTTAGTGTCATTTATTCATGTCTTCCACAGAGCTTTGGCTTTCTTTGGAAGAGCACCAGTATGCTATGGAGTTGATCATGGGCCGATATCGTAAACAAATGCTGCAGCTGATGATGGAAAAGAAGGAGATGGATACCAAGCCTGTGCTAAGCCTTCATGAGGATCATGCCAAGGTACATATTTTTATAAACATTTGATCTGATTATTTGAAATTCTGCATCTGTTTTTTTTTTTTTTTTATTTCATTTTTCACTAAAACATTTCCAGTTACCTATTATTCATATAGTAATAATTTTTCATGGTATAGAAATAATAAAATGGTTTTCTTGTTTTAGGAATGCAGTTATACAAAAATAATATCGTCTTACTAGTAATAAGAAGACTTTTGTACCATAATGTGACTAATGAATTACCGAACTTGTTTTTGTAATTTGCCTAGGAGATGCAGAGCAAGCTGGAGAGGATTTGTGAAATGGGCCAGGTAATGCGCAGAGCTGTACAAGTAGATGACCAGCACTATTGTTCTGTGAAAGAGAGACTGGCTCAGCTTGAGGTAATGTGCAGAACGATGTCTAATTCCCCTTTGCAGCTTTGCACTAATCTTGCACTAATGCTCGGTCAGGAAATTGGCTTACAGTTCCAGAGCAAATGCTTGTTTTTATTTCCTGCAGAAAAGTATTGCAGAGTTACAAAGGCTGTTGCGATTTCATGTTTTGAGCGTTTTTTCTTTTTTGTTTGTTTGTTTGTTTGTTTGCCGTGACTACAGGTCCATGCTTGTCTTAGTTTTTAGTACTATTCTGCCAGCTGTTGTTTGTTCTTATAAAACTTTCTCCATTTTTTTTCTTCAGATTGAAAACAGAGAGCTCCATGACCTCTTGGCCATCAGTAAGAATGTGTTAAAACCACAGCGAGAAGAGGCAAGCCAGCCAGAACCAGAGCCCAAACCCAAAGTTATTGACAAGGAGTGATGATGTCTGAAGACATGAAACGTTGCTCTGCTTTATGCCTACAGTTCAGTGCAATGTCTGTTGAACCCTCTCAGGTCACCTGTTGACGTACGTGTGTTTTGTGGATTTTTGGTATTAATGACCGACCTCAGTGTAACCTGGCCTTTTCTTACCCACTGAATAGAGTTTTAGAGGGAATGTTGTTTTCTGTCTCAGGAAAGACATACAGCCTCCGTCTGTTTAAACAGAAGACAAATCTATGACAAATTGAATTCTCATGCAACTTGAAATTGACCAACATAAAGTGTCTTGCAAAAGTATTCAATCAAATATCACATTGTGATGTGTTGACTTGGAAAAAACAATTATTTTTATTTTTAAATAAATTTATTTTTCACTTTTGACAATCGTCTTATCAACTGAACAAAAAAATTAAAGCTTAATTATTCTTTCCACACAGTGTGTTATTCATATTTAGGAAAGGAGGAGAAAGAAGCCAATAGAAATTTGTGAGGACACGCCATTATTGAGATTAGTGACTTGGGATGATAATAAAAAAAACCTCTACTAGTAACAATAATCTGAAAGCTCCCTAAAAGATCATACTTTAATGAAAAGTAAATATGTTTGCAGCCTGTACTGTACATTTTATAAACAACGTCCCTCACTTTTATTCAGCGTAACTTTGCCTGAAAAGATATTTTCTTCAAAAAAGTCTCTAGATAGTAAATACTTCTGCAAGACACTAATTTACTTTTTTGTATCTGTGTTTCTGAATGGTCTGCAGTAGCTTTGATTCAAATAAATTTATTTCCTCTGTTTCATTTATAAATCAGGTAAAATCTTTGGCCATGTAATTCCAAAGACATCTTGTTTCTGCACCATTTTTGTTCTGTTTCAGTGATTGCTTCAACAAACATAATCTCTCCTTTTTTTAAATTATAGTATAACCTTCAGTTTTAATAATCCAAAACATAGATTTAGTGTGGAAAATGGTGCTGATTGTCCCGACACTGGTTTATGTGTAATGGTGGGTGTCAAATAAAAAGCATTATTGTTTCCAAGATTAAGATTTATCCATTGAGTGCTGGAAATTTCCAAATATTAGGTTGTTGCATTAAATATATTTTTTATTTAAATAAAAATGTCAACCCAAAGTGTGGTAAGTTAGTAACAATTGCAAATTCAATTACAATTCTGAATTTTATTGAAATCCAAAATTCTTCTTGTCTTGATACGTCAGTAAGTAATATAGCTTACACTGATCACAAATTTGCAAGACACCACTTTTTCAAAAAAAAAAAACAACAACAAAAAAAAAAGACCAAATATCAATCAGCAGAGGGTCCTGTATGTCCGCAACCCTCACCACCACCACCTTTTTAAAGAGATGTGATTCCACAAATCAAAGTACGCTACGCATGCTTGAAAAATTAAGTTTGCTTAATATGTACGCATATTAAAAATAAGTATGCAATACAAGTATTCATACTAAATCATTTACATGTGTAGCATTTGGCAGACGCCCTTATACAGAGCGACATACAAAAGTGCTTTTAAGTCTCACTGAATACATTAACTCTGGTTCACTAGGTTACAGACTTAAGACACCATGAGCCTAAAACTCTGTTCAAAGATTTTTTTTTTTTTAAATACACACATAGAACAAACATAGGAGGAAGTTCTAGTTCAAGTATTTCATGAAGAGGTCTTCAAAATCATTAATGTGTATGAAAATAAACATATTAAGCATTTTGTATACTTCTGCCCCTACTGTTTTGATATCAGTAAGATTAATATATACATTTAATCATCATAAAAACTCATTTGGATCATTGTTACATTAGACAGCTTGATTAGATGTTAATCGTATTGAAATGTCTAAACTCCTACTCTATTAAAAAAAAGTTCTGCATCCCTGAAACTGTAAACAAAAATAAATAATAAATCACAACACTTGTAACATTTTGTACATATCTGTACAACTCAGACATGTCAAAATGTATTAACTTCTGGAACAAAACAAGAGTGGCAATGAAGTATTCATACTTGAAACACATATGCAAATTAAGTATGCATACTTAAAAAAAAAAAAAAAAGTATGCATATTACTTCTAAAAGTTTCTTTTCTCTGCAGGGTGTAGTTCCCATTTTGAGTTACTTATCAAGCCAAATGCCAGAATAATCATAATATAAAACACACCGTCGATGTGACTACGACTGTAATGGAAATGTTGATAAAACAAATTTGTTGGACAATCGAGAATTCCACCGAAATGACCACATGGACAATTTAATTAATGACTGCAGTGTCTAGTTTATTTACAAGCGGCTTTTGCTCGCCTGACCAGAAGGTGGCAGTAATGCTTTACTTAATATGTGACCTCACACTTGAGGGAAAACATGACATCTTAGTCTTCCGATTAGAAAGTCAGTTCAACCCCATCTGCAAATATTATCAAATTCAACATGTCTGAGAAAGAACTGGGGCAGAAATGGGACCGCTGCCTTGCAGACTGCGCTATCAAAGTTGGTAAGAGTGTCCTATAATCATTATTAACTAGTACACATCACCCAATGATAGTTACCTTCAGTCAGGGTTATGCTAGCTGCTTAGCTGTGGTGTATAGGTTGACTGCCATGAGAGTCGGTTCATGTGCGGTCAGGACGCTAGGATGAACCTAACAAAGTGTTCCTGATCGGGGTTGCATTCGTTTATTTTAACGTATTCACTTAATATTTACGTTACTAGCTATTAGTAGCACTTAACTATATTATTTACAGACTACCTGAGCCGCAACCTTCGACATTCAAGCTAGTCTGTAAGAAACATTGGCTTAAACGTACTGTTCCATCGTGACAAATAAATAACACATAAATTAAACTATTGAATTTTAGATTATCGAGTTTATTTATTAAAAAAAATTAATGTAATCTATATTTTCCCCTGAAGGTGCTGGTCTTGGTTTAGGTATCGTCTTCTCTGTGGTCTTCTTCAAACGTGAGTGTTTCTGTGTGATAATGATCCTGTATTAGTGATAATGATGTTATAATAATCTGTGACAGGATATGAACTACGATTTCAGGTAGGACAATGCCAATAGCATTTGGCACAGGAGCAGGACTGGGCATGGCTTATTCCAACTGCCAGAATGACCTGAGGACTCCATATCTCCTGCACTGTAATGTGACTAAGGTCAGTGGAAGATGGAAGATAGTGGGGGCAGATGTTTTTGGGGGAAACTGGCCATAGAGATTGTTGCAACAAAACTGTGCTTTCATTAAATCATCATGAACCCATGAATTGTATTAGAATCTAAAACTGTGACGGTAATAACATACTGACATGACTAAACATGTGCAGCAAAGTAAATACATAAATAAATAAATCTATATCCCTACTCTATTAAAAATAATACATTAATACACGACATATGAAAGAGAGCTCTGATTTCCTGAAGGTTTTATGGGTCCCTGTTAAAAAATTCAGATATGTCAAAAGTTATGCCAGAATTTCAGGAACAACTCAAGTATGCATACTTTAAACAAGTATTCATATTACTTCTAAAAGCTGCCTGTGTCAGTTCATGTGAAAAGATTAATAGCTTTAGAGTTAAGTAGCTAAATACTGGAGTCTCCTCTTACACCTAATAGTCATCCCACTTTTGATTGCAAAACACAGTGATGAGTGGACTGTACTGTATATCACCAAGAGTGTATTTTGAGGCAGCAGAGGACAGCATTCCTTACAGTATTAATCACATCTCTATACACTTTCAGGGTATTAAAGGTCTTTATGAATTCCACAACTTAAGGAACAAAATAAGTAGGCACACTTTAAATGCAAGTATGCCAATTTAGTGATCTGACACAGGTCATCTGAGGGATTGGATGTGAGCCAGAGAGCTGTGTTGAGTGCTCAGAAAATGCTCTTTTTCTTCCTCCAAAGAAATAACTGCAACCTGTCGTTTTAACTAGCTTCAAGTGACCCATGAAAGATGAATCTGTACTCGGTACAAATAGCTCTACTAAAAAAAACAGTTGAATATGTAAGCATGTATAACATCCAGAATTAAATACGTGTGTGTGAGTTATTGGTGTGAAAAACCAGTAATTACTAGAATCAAGCAGACGTGTTAAAAAAATTAATTAAAAATGTAATTTTTTAAATAAAAAAAAATAATTTAGTTATGCATATTTAAAGAGCGAGTATGCATGAAAGTATGGCAGTTAAGTTGTCTGATGCTCTCACACAATGTGCAATTGGAAGGAAATTTTTGGCTCTGTGAACCGTTTAGCTTGTTGGTTGAATCTGCCTTTTATTTCTTTCTCTCTCTTTCAAAAAATAAATAAATAAATAGACACCTTTAATATTTGTTCAAGTTTTCCTCAGATTCTAGCATCAGACTTCAAGATCCAGCTAACAGAATAGTAATAAACTTTATTTTTCTTGCACTAGTGTTCAGACGTTTCAGCCTGGGTTGTGTGTGTACGTGTTTTTTGGGTTGGAGCTTTGAAGTGAACATTTAAACGAGTCCTGTATTGGTTTTGATTTTTTGTTTTTGCTCTCCTCATCTTTAGTTTTTCCAAATCAAACTCATTTCTTGTGCTGTACCGACTGTCTGATGTGCGCATCTTGTGATTCTCATGTACTTTTGTCACTTTGATCTCAGGTGGCTTTCACACCTAGAAAATCATTTCCCTTGTGAAATCACTACTTTTTTCCTTATTTCCTGTTTGGCCCAGCTTGACCTGGAAAAAAGTCCACCATCTATTCATACATCTTTTATATTAATCTTTATAATTGATATAGTCTTGCTCAACCAACCAATCACTTAATTAATTAATGTGATCTAAAGATTTATATGGCTAGCAGTGTCTCTCTGTGACATTAGTGTGGCACACAACTGGTAGTTCTTAGGAATAATAAAAATACAGCACCGATCAAGAAATTAGCAATGTCTTTATTCTGTACTGACTTTGAAATAATGCAATTATGTGGCGTGTGAATTTCTTTATAATTCAGCATCCTGTACATCAATCTTTTTAAATAGATTTTTACATTTTCACCATCTGGCTTATCAAAGGTTCATAGAACTGTCACTGTGTTAAGATCGATTGATGTTACCCCAAGGATGGTAGAAAACTGCCCCTTTGGGGGAGCCTGTGCCTCTGTAGCTTCAGATGTCTGTTCTTGGCTGAGAGGAGTGGAACCTGATGTGGGTTTATGCTCTTGTAGCCCATCCACCTCAAAGTCCAGTGTGTTGTATGATCTGAGATGCTTTTCTGTTCAGCACAGTTGTAGAGTTACCTGTCTGGCCATTCTCCTCTGACTTCCCTCATCAACATGGTGTTTCCACACACACAACTGTTGCTTACTGAATGATTTCTGCACCATTATGTATAAACTCCAGGACATGGAGAAAATCCCGTCTCTGAAATACTCAAACCAAGCCTAATCTGGAAACAGCCACCATGCCACGATCAAAGTCAATGGGATCAAACTTTTCTCTCGTTCCAATGTTGGATAATTGCATGAAATCTTAGGCACAGGTAAATAATAACATAGAGCTGTGCTTGATATTGTTAGTGATTCAGTATTACTGAGCATCTCTCTGGGTGAATCAAATGAATGATTCTTTCTTGCTGGAAGAATCGAATCAATACAATGAGTCATGTTGTGCGGGCCAAGCAGCTGATATTTTTGGAATAAACAAGCAGCACTGTAATTTGGAAACAACGCTGACGCGGTCACGGAACGACCCGCTGTTTCGGTTCGTTTATCATCAGAGTGTGTTTAAGTTGGTAAGCTATGATTTTAATGTAACAGCCAAACATTTTGTTCTGTTTTGTTGCAGGAGCAGTAGCATGGGACCAGTGCAAGATTTCACTTGTGTTTTCGTGGGTTATCTGAGAGCCGACTGACTGATATCTTTCTGCAGATTTCTCATCATCCAGCAACACCGTGCCTGAACCGGACAGTCTGTCTCCATCACATTGTTTATAATAATATTGTTGGATAATAAATAGATATGAGAATGATGTACCCTGGAGCTTGTGCACTTATAAAACACTTATTTTATGACATGATGTCTGTGTCCTCTTTGATGTTGCACACAACAATGCATTTGCTAGGAAACCTGAGGATTCTGAGCCTTCTACACAATCTTGTGATTATGACAAGAGCTGAAGCAAATGAAGTGCAAACGTGTGAAGCTTCTCTTCACTATAACATACCAATGATGATACATGTAACACATTTTTATTTTTATTTAATTAGATTTTTTTTTTTTTACTTGAAGTGCACATACAATTTTTTGACTAAATCAAATAAAACTTTTTTTTTTTTACAGCAAAACCAAGAGGATTTTTATTTTTCCTTCCTCCTCTTTCATGATCTCTCCATGCTTTAACCAGTTATTTGTCTTGAAGTATATTGAACTTTTGCTGCAGTCAGTTCAGTTATCTAAATGCATATTCTTTCCCAGGCCACCGATATACTCCACTAAAAACGGTATAAAAATTGAAATGATTGGAAAAAAAAATGCATCATAATGTATCTATAAAAAAAAAAACTATAAAAAAGTCTCCAATGGTCTACATGAAAACCAACAATTACCTTCATTAATGTTTATAAAATATATTTTAGTGTAAAATAAAAAAAGTCCCCTCTTCATTAATTCGGGAATTATCTCTGACTGTGAAAGAGCCTAAGCACGCGTTAAGAGTGCGATGCTCAGACACGTTCTGTTCTCGGTGCCAGCATGCTAAGTTAGGAGGCACGCTGGAGTGGAAGACACAGGGATTAAGAGCGAGGAGGAAAAAAAAAAAGAAGTGTACAAATACACAAACCTGTAGTACACCTGTAGACAGTTTAAGATACAACACTACACAAATGTATTTGCAACACACACTAACGTGGAGCTTTTATCATCACGTATCATTAATTTTTTAATTACATAAGTGCTACATGTATAAAATACCGGATTCTTCTGCTCTCGCAGCGCTGAGTCTCTCTCTCTCTCTCCTTTTCTCTCCCGTTCTCTCTCTCACACACTCTCACAATGAAGCCCACCTCTTGCTTGCCCTCCCCCAACGTGTGTCATCATGACACACTGCTTTGAAACATACTTGACAAGCACGGGATTACTCACATTGGTGCTAAGCTTGGAAGAAGCCAGACATAGACAAGGCAATGTGCAATGTTTCCACTCAGCTTTACTCTGAGCTGAATTCTTCAGCTTCTGAACGCAATATCAGGAAGCTGTTCTAACCATGCTAGAGCGAGAGACTGGAAGGGATTCCTACAAATACAGGATGCTATCTCTGCTCACCTGAGAGGCATGTGACCTGTAGACTTTCTGAACCAGGTGAACTGGAGATATTTGTATTGGCACCTTGTCTCCATGTGGCTGGAAGACAACAGATGAGACCAGACACCACAATTGGGATTGTACGATGAGTGACTCCACATTTTCATTAGCAGAAGCTGTGGATCATAACCTTAACAGGAGCAACATCCATACCAATGATGTGTGGAGCATCAGTGGAAGTGGTCCGTGGCTCCTGGCGGTCATTATGTCCCTCATTATTCTGGTGACAGCCTGTGGGAACATCCTGTTAATAGCGTTGGTGTTTGCCCACCGGTCATTACGCTGCACGTCAAACTGCTTCCTTGTCTCTCTCTTTCTGTCTGACTTGATGGTAGCTCTGGTGGTTATGCCTCCTGCCATGTTGAACGTGCTCTGTGGGACGTGGGTACTCTCTCCCGAGTTCTGCCCTGTCTGGCTTTGTTTTGACGTCATGTGCTGCAGCGCCTCCATCCTGAACTTGTGTGTGATCAGCCTGGACCGCTACCTCCTCATTATCTCTCCTTTACGCTACAAACAGCGCATGACCCCTCCCCGGGCTTTGCTGCTCGTGGGTGGTGCCTGGGGTTTGGCAGCACTAACTTCCTTCCTGCCAATAGAGATGGACTGGCACAGTCTGGGCCGTATGCAGGACCATTCCGGACATGGCATGATCAACACCACTGTCCCCTGGGTAAGCTCTTACTACCCAACTTCATACTTCCAGATCTCCAACTCTGGCATGCTGTCTTTACAATGCCGCCTGCGAGTCACGTTACCTTTCGCCTTGGTTGCCACTTTCCTCACTTTTTTCCTTCCATCCACGGCCATTTGCTTCACTTACTGCCGCATCCTACTGGCCGCAAGGAGGCAGGCACGTCAAGTAGAAGCTCTGACATATCCTCCATACCCACAACATTCACCTGGAGAACCGTCCCGTCCTCCATCACTTGGACATGCTGCTCAAGATATAGATGACTACAGCCACCAGGATCCTCCAGTGATGCGCCAGGCTCCGGTGAGAACCTTAGCTAGGAAAGTGAGTGCAGGGACGCTTTTCATGAAAACAAGTGAACTATGGCAAAAATAAATAAAAAAAAAAGGTAAAATCTTCACAAAAGTTCACTTTGTAACAGAAATATGCAACCATATGCCCTGCTGTAGCCTTGGTTTTTTTTTTTTTTTTTTATTCTTCAGCTACATTTCTTCCAGTACACAAAAGTAGATTAATTGCTGATGATGTCCTTCATGCAATCAAATAAAAACTGTGCAGAAAATCCTTGAAAGTAAAAAAAAAAAAATGTTCAAAAGAGTGTATTCATAATGTTCTTGAAAATGTATAGAATTTATTGACATTTTTTTTGAGAAATGGGAACAAACAATTAACCACCAATTTTGAGAACATGCATCACTGAAGAAAAAGGAGCGTACGTCAAAGCCTATCTGAATGCCTCTGTCCTTTCTTATCACAGCTGTCGATAAACAGCGAACGGCGTCTGGCTCACAGACAGGGGAAGAAGGCGCTGAAGGCTAGTTTAACACTGGGAGTGCTGTTGGGGCTGTTCTTCAGTGCATGGCTGCCCTTCTTCATCACCAATATGGCACAGGTAGGTGTCCCTGAGTCCTCAAAAAAGTCATCTTGACATTTGTTCCATGTTGGATTTTTGACATTTAAGGTTGCTTGAAAAGCACATTTTTTCTAATTATACATAATGACACATTTCAGTGGCAACTCGTAAACAATGCATAATAGTCTGATGTTTGAAAGACACATAAAACCCCCTATTTATATCTGTAATCATACCCATTTTGTATTCACTAATCCACCAGCTCACACCCCCCCATCTGCATTGACACTCTTCGCCCACAGAAAACAGAGCCAGCATAGAGCGTTTTTGGGCCCCGTCTGTCTCTTTCGCTTCTTCACACTCAATATGGTGTGTGAATATCTTTTCATCTCTCTCTCTCTCTCTCTCTCACACACACACACACACTTTTCTACCCTTTTCATCTTCCCTCAAGCCTCCCCTTCACCTTTTCTCTGCACATGCTAGACATCAGTGACCTTTTCCGTTCTTCCAGCCTGCCCTGCATATTGACCCCTTCTTACTCCTCAGGGTGACTTTTGTGTGTTGTTTGTTTAGGCTGTGTGCGAGTGCGTGCCTCCTTCACTGTTTGACGCCATTACTTGGCTCGGTTACTGTAACAGCACAATGAACCCGATTATCTACCCGCTGTTCATGAGGGATTTTAAGCGAGCCTTAGGGAGACTGTTGCCCTGCTGCTGTTCCTCTCACATCCGTCGAAGGCCGTCTCCTCCGCTCTCCCTTTCTCTGCGCAATTCAGGAGAGCCACAGTTACAGATAGAGCCACCCTCGACTGCATCAGACCCTCCACAGCCTCCTGCTACAGCCACAGACGCTGTAAACCTGCTTGATGCTGAACACGCCGAGATTCACCTGCCTTTACTTCTGCCCAACCAGGTAGATACGCTGGACTGAAGGTGCCCCTGCTGAAAAACACATGGTGGACATATGAATGCATATAGCTTACACATGAAATGAACTAAGACGGAATGAAAACAAGGCAGTAAGTGTTAACATTCTATTAAGGCCGCCTGTTGAAATCATCACCCTTGCCGAAACCGTGTGGGGGTGGTGTTAAGACAACCAAACCAAGACAGCATCACGATGTGAGGATGAGCATGCACATAGTCTGGGATTTAAAACAGAATTAAACAGCCAGCAATGAATCCATCGCTACTAGCATTGCCATAACAACCACAACAGCAGATGGAAGGAAAGATGAGAGCGAAAGAAATGAACTAATAGCTACCATAATGTCAAGTGGTTGCTGGATAAGCCAGATCAAACTTTTTTAAGTCTCTATGCTGCTTTTCAGGAAAGAATTTAGACAATTTAGACTAAATAATAAAGTAAAATATGTGAATTAGTGAACACAAAGAAAAACAAGTCTTAATTCTTTATGATTGGTCCAAATGTTCACAAGACACAATAAAGGCTTATTTCTTTTTAATATTTCAGGCTTCATAATTAGCAGTGTTGTTTATAATGATTAACAAATAAAACATGGTGCAGCCCAAATGTTTGCACAAGACGTACTTCACAGCATGAGCAGAAATGAACACAAAAATTATTTTAAATAAATTGTTTGTCATTTCAAGCTCATTTAAATTCCAATTAGTTTTATTCCAGTTTGTACCAATGCTTCATTTGATTTAAAGTTTTTTTTTTGGTTTTTTTTGCTATAAAACACTTGAATCGACTCTTGAAAGCCTTTATAATTAGCAGTCAAGTTGCATCAGGTGTTACACAGCACTACAGAACTAAACAGCAGCATATTGGTACTCCAGTACAAGGATCATGAGGCACTGATTTAACCTTTAATCTCATCGGAGTCCATGTGCGCTGTCGGTGTGTGTTCTGTGACTTGGCTATGAAGTGAGTGCGTAGGCAGTGTTGCAGAAAAAGGCTGTTGGCTTTTGGCTACTTGATCCTGAATGGGACATTCTGTACTTTTTGGGTGGTGTATGATCGCATGTTCAGTAGTCCAGTGTTTGGTGTCCCATTCCCAGGACTCGGTGGCTGTGTCACTTTGACCGCCCTGTGCGCTCTGACGGTCTGAGCCTTCAATGCCCTCAGTGCAAGTGAAAAAACTACTGTCCATTTGTTCAGACTCTGAGACGCTTAATGAGTCTAGCAAGTCAGATACGTCTGGAATATCCCAGCCGTTCTCCTGCACTCTTTCAGCACTGTGTTCTTCTCCTTCGGTCTCTGTGAATTCGTTCCTCGCATTAGTCTCCTGAGTTTTGTTTGACGACTCTAGAAGTTTTTCCTCATGTTGTCCATTCTCGGTGATGGGTTGAGCCTCTGGAGGATCCGGTTTCCTCTCACTTAACATCACTGAGTGAACATGGCCAGTTGAAGTTCCAGCTCCCTCCTTGGTAGGAACACCAACTGCTACGAGGATAGTGTCCATCTGATGCATGTAGTCCAAGTGACCTTTGACCTGGGAAAGATAAAATTCCATGTTTAGAGGAAGGCTAGGAAAAGGTTCGATTTAGAAATCTGATACTCGTGATTACACTTTAGATGTAAATATCAGAAAATAAAAGCTTATTCATATTCATCATTTGATTTCAAACCCAAATGTATGTAACGTAGTAAAAAACAATAGAATCATCCTTGCTTTCTGAGGGCACTGTACATTCATTACCACTGTACTTATTGCACATACATTTAAAAAGAAATAACGTGTGTGGATTCGTCTCTGTTAAACGACGCTGTGCTGCACATTATGTTGGGAAAAGCCCCACTGAATGTCCCTGAGATTTAAATAGTTTTTTAAACAACATTTTTGTTAAAAAACAATTATTTAAAAAAAAAAAAAAACACCTTAGGGTTTTCATTTGATGCCTCAAATTTAAGTACGTTTTGTAAACTCTGCAAATATTGTTAATTATCCTGTGTAAGGAACGCTGGTGCAAAACGACAATAATCTATGAATAAAATATAGACCCAATTTTCATGGTCACATTTCTACATTTTTATTATTATTTATTACATGTTAAAATAAATGCAAATGAAATAATAAATTGTCCTTCAGTGTGTCTTTCAGTGGAAACGGTGTAGAATGTTTGAAATGCAGTTTTCCATTGTTTCACATTTAGCTTCAAAATACTTTCTCAAATCTGATTGAGCCGAAGGTGGTGATTAATTTTCTATAACAGCAGCTCTACTAATACTACTGGTACGGCTGTAATTGAAATCAAAGGTTTACTTTAACGCACTCATTTCATCATATAATAACATCGTATGATCGTATAGCTGCTTTAACAGAAGTGATAACAGGAATGTCTGTTGCAGACGATCCACATCAGTAAATATGGTTATAAGGGCTGGAATTGTGACGTTTAATTATTAATGAAGTTATCACTGACAAACTGCTGTGGCATGAGATGAATAAAACATTTTGGGATGAAACATTTTTTTATGAAAATAATCAATTCTGGCTCATCATACCACCACATTTTTTTTTTTTTTTTTAGAAATTTACCCATAACAGCTCACCCTGTTATGGTTTATTGTCCCTACATAAATGTAAGGAGAAAGATAATTCAGTTCAAAAGAACATATTAAAAGTTTTCACCATTTCACCATGAAGGGTTTTCCCAAATCATACTGCAATTGTACTGCTATACTGTATATTGTATCTGTAATGTTTTTATATTAACTGCAATATAATAATTTGAACAGAATAAAAATGTCATACATTTTGCAATAGCAGAATCACAAAAATATCCAATCCCCCCCCCAAAAAAAACCAAAAAAAAAACCAAAAAAAAAAACATGCCTTTCCATGTAGGAGTGGAGCTCCTATGCAAAAAAAAACAAAAAAAAACACCAATAATATTGATGCCTGTACGTTTCAGGCTTCTAAAGAAAGCTCTCTGCTGTTTTCCTGAGACGGTGTGCCCTTTAGGCTACAGCGATTGGCATCTTGCTGCGGATTACTTCTCCTCTTCTGATTGACCAAGGTTCTGCTGCATCTTTTAATCAATGTACAATGAATGGGTTTTGTTATCACATAATCCTTTATTTACTTTCAGTCACATTGACCCTTGTTTCATGGGCTCGTCAATAATGCAGGCAGCATGGCCTCCTACTACACTGCAACAGAAAGACTTCTTGTTTTGTCTCATTTAAACGAACTCTACTCGAAAAGTCTGGATATTTAAATGTTTTTTTCTGTAAATGCATTTGTTGCATCATTACCATCATTCTCAACATAAGAAAGACCAGGAGGTCATATGAGTGTAATTACTTGTGCTTTGGCTTTACTTTGTGCCTGGATTTTCCACAGATCCCAAAACACCAGTAAAAGATTTATTAAGACTATACAAACTTTGATCCCACGATTAAATTGGGGATATAGTAAACATTCTAAGAATAGATTCTGAAGATGTTTATATAACTTCATCCCATGTTTATTAGAAAATTCATAAGGGAGGATGGGCTTCTCTGTCCTCCTATAAACCTGGTGTATTGTTTGTAGGTCATTTACTCACCACAGAAGACAGATCGACATTAATTATGCGGCGATTATTTGAGCTGATTGGCTGTAGCCCTGCCACAGACAGCTGAACTGATGAACCTCTATACACAAATCCAAGAAGCCAATCACCTCTAAAAGAAAAAAAAACATCAATTCCTAAAATATTCCTAAAATACAAACTATAAATGCAACTTGTCTTCTCCTAACCTGCAATAACCATTGACGATCTTCCCAGCAACAACCTTCGAGAGCCGCGCCCACGTTTTTTCTGATCCGTCCACTGGCGCTCCGAGCAGAATGACATCCTCTATGACACCTTCGCTACCTGGCCGGTAATGACACATGACATGTCTTTCAATGTGTAGGAAGAGATAAGGCTCACAAGTGCTGCCACACATTGCAAATTGATATTTTTGACCTTTCCATCATACATGAAAAGCAAAAAAAAAAAAAAAAAAAAGTACCTTGATCGTTGGCAAGTTCTTCCAAACAGAAATAGATCACTCTGGCGCCAAGGCTAAATCCAATCAGGCTGACAGGTCGTTTCCCCTTTGTTAAGACAGAGATAGAAGAAAAGAGAACACTAAGGATACCATCCTAATTAGAGCTTCTGTACTATCTGATGAGCTGCACTGAGCACTCAGTAAAAGTAAAGTGAAAAAAATTCTATCTAACACCTTACGAACCTGTTGCCTGCTCCGGAGCACTTGGGCCAGATGCTTTCCCACCTCTGCTGAGCGGCTTAGACACACTCCCCATGGGTTATCAATCACGCTCGCCACAGCCAGCAAAGATGCGGGCCAGGTGAGAGCAGTAACGATGCCTGTGCAGGAAGATGACCAGAAAAGCTTCTAACTCGAATATGACACTAATTTAAAGCAATAAAACATAAAGCAATAAATCACGATACAGGATGACTAAATGATCTTAGTGACAAAATAATAATAACAAAACAATAATGCTAACTGCAAAAAAAAAAAAAAAACAGTGTGTCATTTATACCTCGTACTATGATTACGGGTTTCAGTGACAAGCTGCAGTAATTAGTTCAACTATTTTATCAAACAAGCAGCGGAGCAGTAGTGATAAACATCTTTTCAGAATTCACAATACGTATTGGCTCTACATGTGGTGAAATTTTGACATTCTCTCCTATATATAGCTTTGAAAATGACAGGCTTGTTTATTCCCAAAATGCAAGAAAAAGGAGAAGACTTTATTTAAAGGTTCCATTATGACTGCGGCACAGGTGCATTGTGGATCTTTTGACAGCTGATGTCTGGTTATAAACTGAACGAGATCAGACACAGTATGTAACAATCCAACATCGTGAATTAAATCCTGGCTTTCGTCTGTGAGATTAATACTTAAACTGGAGTTTCTAACAGCAGAGACATGATTTATAAGAGACAAATTTCTCTTTGCCTACATGTACAAAATAAAAATAAAAATGTAACATTAATAATAGTATAGACTGAATTCAGGTAGAATGCAAACACCAAGTTTAGGTTTAGGTTTACATGAAATCTTTATTTAAGTAACATAAAAATAAGGAAATATTAACTGTAAAAAATGTACGTGTGCACGTGAACATACATAAGTAAAATGTACCAGAATTGCCACTATTCAGTATGCAATGAAGTTACTGATTTCAATGCATTAAAACGATCTCACAATAGAACCAAGCTCAATGACGTACTTTAACAACTCAC
>JAOTRN010000019.1:6161964-6180395 GCA_028566695.1 Bagroides melapterus
CTATCATCACTGAGGACTTGAGGAATGCCATCATTGGTAAGAGCTCATTTGGAAAAACAGTGCCTTGCTAAAGTGTTGGTACTTTTCTTGTTTGTTGTATTAAAACCTGGGATTAAAATGTCTGGAGGTTTGTAATTGTAATATAATTGTATTATATTAACAAGCAATAATTAGTCAAAAAAACAGAAATCACCTACAAAGTCAATACTTTGTAGGGACACTTTTTGCTGCAAGTCTCTCGGTTAGCTTGGCACATCAAGCCACTGGGATTTTTGCCCATTCTTCAAAGCAAAATGGCTCGAGATCAGTTGTTCTGGTGTAAAGTAATCTTCATGTCATGCCAAGGATTCACTTGCCAAGTATTTACTTCAGTTTTTCCTCAAGAATTGCCTTGTATTTAATGCCATCCATCCATATTTCAGTCCTGACCTGTTTCTAGTTCCTGCTGATGAGCCTCACATGTCCTTCAGTGTTATTTTTGGCTAGTTTGTTAGTCTTTTTTAAATCTCAGATTAATCCCGTCTGTGGCAGGTGTACAAGTTTGGGTAGATGGACTTCTCATGTTAGGTTTGTAGTGGTGCTATATTCTTTAGATTTTGTTATTTAATGGTCCGCCATTTGTCGCATGTTTAGCGGTGTTGCAGACTCAAGAGCCTGTTCATAACAGGTGTATTTATAGTGACAACCTGTGTCAGATCATGTGACACTTTCATTGCACACAGGTGGACTGTAATCAACTAATTGTGACTTCTGAAGTTTTTAAGTTATTTTTTCATTCCAGTTTAAATTGAATATTTTGCTCGGTCCAGTAAAAAACAATAGAAATAAAAAATCCAGTTTAATCCAGGTTATAATACAACAAGACAACAAATACACCAAGGGATATACTGTAAATACTTTCACAAGGCACTGCAGTTTAAGAAAAACAGATTCAGTGTAATACAAACATACTGCATATAAAGAGTAATAGGTGAAGACTTTAGCAATGACAATTAGCATTTTACTTTGTAAAATAGAAAACATCTGAATATAGATCTGATGAAAAAAGAATAAGAAAAGAACAGACAGACTTTATGGGTGTGGATGTGTGTTCCTCTAGCCTTCACCATTGCGTGCTGCAGACATCTATGCTCTTTGGCCAGACAACTCAGGGACACAAATAACTTGAGGCAGCGACACTAGTCTACAAGATGAGAGGACAGAGCAATATATACTGTAATGGGAGAGAGGGGCTCATTCTAAAAAAAATAATTTTGCTCTTTCTATATCTCATGGGAGACTTCTCAGAGCCTCCGGGTATTAATAGTAATCCTCTTTGCTGATTGAGTGTCACGTAAGTGTCCAGTTTTAGACTCTTACATATACATCATACCTAGATCATACAGATCAGGTTAGGTATAACAAATATGGTGTGGCATTCTGCCCTAATAGAGTTAGTCAGATACACACTCTCACCCTTGCTGGGCACTCATGACGCTGCTATTTGTCACAGCAACATCCTCTGACTGAGCTTTCTATTTTGAGACATTCCTCCTGGCTTACTCCTTGTTAAACTCTGTTCTCTCATTACTGTTCTCTGATTACCCAGAAATCATTCTAGCTAAGAGGCTGCAGGTCCAAGATATCACCTCTACAAGTGCAGAGTTACACTGGAGGCCTGTGCTTGCGGGAACCGGGTACTATGACATCCGGTTTGGACCTGTTCGCTCGGGACATGCAGAAGGGAATATTCCAGGCGGTGGTACTGATCAAAGCACAGCTATAGGCCCCCATCAAAGAATCACCCGCCCTGGCAACACCAGCTCTGCCAGGCTGAGCAGCCTACGTCCGAACACCACATACAATGTCACGTTAATCCCACAACCCAACTTGGACATCTTTAACACCTTACATACCACCTTCACTACGCAGCCAGGTGAGAACATCAAGGGGTTCATTTAGGAAGTGGATGCTGGCTGAAATGCTGTGAATTTTGATTCATATGCCCAGTGTTCAACTTTAAGGGAATTAGGGACAGAGGGAACATGAGACACATTTTTGGTAAATTCTTGGAAGATATATGTAAATAGTGAAACCGAATTCACATGTATTTTTAATGAGAAGTTAGAGGAGTTAGTTAATTTAGAAGCAGCACAGTGCTGTTCCTATTTACAAAAAGGCTCCTGGGTGAAATATCCTCAGGAAGCTGCTTGAGAACATGCCACAAGTGTGCAAATATTCACCAAAAATAATTAACAAATAGAAAATATAATGTAGTTACTATTTGTTTAACATTTGTCTCAACAACTGGATAATTTAATGCATTGTAACATATTATTATTATTATTATTGTTGTTGTTATAAAACAGAAGAAAAGAGAAAAAACTATTATGACCCTTCTAAGGTAATGTCTGTCCAAACTTTTGACTGGTGGTGTAATTTCAGTAAAAATGAAGGCAGGGTGTTTTGATGCAAGTAAAGTGATGGGTTCAAGAAGTTTACATAGTGATAAATAGTGTCTTTGCAAAAACTGTTTACATTCCATATTCCCTCTCTCTAAACATCTTCTCTCTTCCTTTCCACAGAGATCCAAAGCCCGGCACAGGTGACTGTTTCTGAGTCGACCATGACCAGTGTGAAAGTGAGCTGGTGGCCATTGCAGCCTGAGTCTGTACAGACTTACCAGGTGGAGTACTCCACCCTTCCAACAGGGAAACTCCACGTGCTCACGGTTAATAACAGGCAGGACTCGACGGTACTGACAAACCTGCAGCCTGGGACACAGTACCTGGTCACTGTGAGCGCCAGCTACATCTCTGGCAAAGAAAAAGCCATATCTGTCAAAGCATGCACTCAAGAAGGCATGTATTAGTTTTTGTCAACATTGAAACTTATATTCTTGTAATTCATTTAAACCTGTATTATTTGATTCCAATCAATAACTTGCCAAGTCTTTTCCTTCATCTCCTCGTTCAGAACGAGAAAAACTTACATTTCTGTCTTTCTCTCAGTGTTGCCAGCTCTAGCAGATCTGCATCTCACTACGGTGGGAAATGACTCAGTGTTGGTCAAGTGGAAGGGTGGTGCTGAAGGTTTACGCGGTTACTGGCTGACGTGGGAAGGCGAGTCTGTACAATCCTCTAGGCAGCGTTCCACTTTGTATCTGCCACCCCACCTTCTTTCTACAACGCTGACCCAAGTACCCCACAATACCCGCGTCTGTGTCTCCCCTGTTTACAAGTCAGCTCGGGGAGAAGGCCTTTGCTGTTCAGCTCACTTCGGCTCAGGTTGATAGTGTGACATTTTTAACAATGTCTCTGTATTCCACAGTTTATACTAGATTTAAAAATACTTCATTTAATTATGTGTAAATTGTGGTAGCATGCAGTATACTGCTCGCTGAGCATCCTGTTTTTCTGCTTAAACTTTTCCTACAGCTGCATTGACTTGGAGTCACAACTTGTAATCCTGCCAAACAGATGGATACAGAGCTGAAAACCTTACCACAGATGGAAAAAGCGGATGAGAAAAGGTTATAACTTATATGGTTAAAGCACTTTTTGCCCATTGAGAGGTGCTATAGAGCAATACACCAACTCAAACTGCACTGAATAGACAAACCAAAGTTATTTAAATCTGGACACACTGTTCATGCATTAAACACAAAAAATAAATGCTGGTAGTATAAACAGTTATAAATTGGAGATGAAAATGTTGAGAACATTAAATAAAACCATGCAGTTTTGTGTATTGAGAATATATTTTAGTAATGAAATTGAATTGAATATCTTGTCTTACAACCCCATATATTTTATCTTTGAAAATGGGAACAATGGTTTAGTAGAATAAGGTCACACACCAGCTAAAGTTGCACATTTACACCACTGTTTATGTATTGTCATGAACTATAATTAGGGCCATATATCCCAGTGGTTGTTCTATGTGTTCCTGCAGTACCCCTGCCTTAAATGTGGTTCTGTTTTCCCTATCTCAAATAATCTACTAATTAACACACCCTTCCTGTGTTGACATGGGTGTACTTGAGGACAAAACATAAAAAATAAATAAATAAATAAATAAATAAAGAGCAGGGTATGGGTCCTGCAGGATCAGGATTAGAAACCACTCATTTAGGCCACCATAATTAGATCTCTAAGAGATTGAAAGGTTGATGAAAATAAGGAACAGATTTTGAATTCCTTGTAGCTACTAATAAAGGGTGTAACCAATGCTTTGTGGTCAAGAAAGGCCTTAATCAGTTTTGTAAAAAAATGTCTGAGGCACAATCCACTACCTACACACATCTGCTTTGGGGTGTACATAAAGATTTGCTTTTTATACCTTACTCTTGTATCTTGTCCTTGCAGGATGTGTATTTTGCTTTGCACATTTAAAAGTATGGGATTCATCACAGAAGTCCTCTACTGCCTCCTTGTGGATTATCAGATATATTGAAGCTTTGACATACAGTACATTCTATAATTTCAAGCTACTTGATGAGTCGGTGTGATGTCCATATATTAAAAAAAAATATATTTGCTTTAAAATTTAATATACATGTAAATAAGATGACTCAGAATTTAGCACTTTCTTTTAGAAAACGCCTACTGTTTGCCAAACTACTCATCATGCTCGAATGCTGTCGAAATATATTAAGCGGTAGAAGAGTCAGCATAAAACAGGTGTATTGCAAAAAAAACATGCCTGTAAATATTTCATTATATACACACAATATCTTATACTGTACAAGACTCCCCCCAAACTTTATTGTTAATTTTAAATAAATAAATTTCCACTTCTGTATAAAATTGTGATGCTCATTTGTTTGTATAACACAAACACAGGAATATTAACTATAATTACAGAACAAATCTCCAGATTGTTAATGTGCAATTAATTATTTCTCACATGAAATACTGAATGCAATCAAAATATAAAGATGGCATATCCTATGGAAATGAATGCAAACGTTAACCTTTTAAGAAAAAAAAAAAGATTTCTTTCAGTTCACCTGTATAAATCAGCAACAAAAATATAATGCTATTTCCACACTGCCAATTACAGATTCATTGGTTCTAAATAATATCATGAACTAAAAAAAAAAAAAAAATAGGATATGATAGTTCAGCTAAGGCAGTCACAGTACATACCAGAATGGATTTATCCTAAAGAGAGAATTTCCTCTTATTGTCGTTAAGATGGCAGCATTTAGGCCAGAGCATTTCCATGCACTTCTCCACATATGAACATTGTAGAAATGACCCATATCTTGTCATCCTTGGATAACCGAATAAAAAGCAGCAGAGAATTGTTCGAACATTTGTCCATGACTATTTTAGATGCTAAGAGTGTTGAGAGCTGGCACAAGTGTAACAGGTTCATGCAGATTCTGATTCTGTTCATGTGAATCTTTGCATTGAAGAACCTTCTGTCTGTGTCTTTCTTCCTGCCTCTTCTTCTTCTCTAGACGCTGTTGATCTTTCCTTTGCTTATTGGATAGCTAGAATCCGAAAAAGCATGGAATAGAAGTTAACACGTCTCCACACAATAAACCCATGTATTGCTTTTAAACATAAATTCTATAACCAGCATTTACCTTGGGTTTGTGTATGGTACCCTTCTCAGGCGGACACACGGTGTCACTGCTTTCACTTTGATTTTTGGGGTGTTTCCTGGTTCCAAGGTCACAAGGTGATGATTGATTTCTTAATTCAGGTTCAAGACATTCTGCATGGCACATCTGTGAGGTGGCACTTGATTGGCATGGATTTATCTCTTGACCTGAAAGAGACAAACCAAACACAGCAATTGTATGGGGAGTGAAGAGCTCCACAAAAGGGACAAGAAAAGTGTGAAATATAGTAAGTGTGAAAGATAAAAAAGAAATAGTGTTTCTTTTACTGTTCAGGCTGGTGGTCTTCAGGGAATTAAGGATAACATCTTCATCGTCAGAAGGAGAGTGGCTGGGGAATGGGGCTCTTTTTTTGTCGTTCTTGTCATTACCAAACCTTGAATTATTTAGATTCTACCATAAGAGAAGGAGAACAGTATACACAATCAGTCTAACCTATGCCATCTGAAATATGCAACATAATTGTCTTGTACTTCTTGTTTTTCCAGTTACTGAATATAACACAGATTCCCAACCTTGTACCTGTAGTACCCCGTCCTGTACATTTTAATGTTTTCACTGCTCCTTTCCTACATTAAACTAAACAGCTAATAAACTGTCCTTCTTGAGCTGATGTTATGCAGGACAAACGGTACTCCAGGACCAAGGTTGTAAACCTGCAGGATAAAGAATAATTAAATCATTTACAAACCATTATACGCAGAAGGGCTGGACTTTCAGAGTTGTCTGCAAAATGCCGGACACTGTCGTAATGGTCGCCATAACGGTATGCTATATGAAGCTCCGGACATAATGGCGTCTCTGATCCATTTATCTAAAAGATGACATAATATTAACTTTGCCTGTTTTTTTTCCCACAACCTACAGTTTGCATCAAAATCATTTAAATTCTATTGATGCTAAGAATTTAAACAGTCAAACAGCTGTACCTCACCTCCCACATTGGAGCATTCAGCTGATGTATGACCACTTTCACCTGCTGACTGCGAGCAAAGGCCACTATTGCATCGTTGCCTGCAAAAGTGCCTGGTTCTGCAAGGTCTGACACTGTTGGATGAAAGAATATATTTATATGTACAGAATTAAGCAGAACACATAATGTGCAAAAAAGTAGAGCTTTTTTTTTTTTATTATTATTTCTAGCAAGTTTAATGGTATGACATTACTGACATTCCTCAGCAAGTTGGGATAAATATGCAGAATACGCTGTGGGTACAAGTGACAGCACATGCCATTTGTTAATGTGAAAAAAGATATCTGAAGAGTAATAACTCATGCAGGAGTTGAATGTTCTCTGTAATTACTCATTGGAGGCCTATCACGTTTGTACTTAAATGAGAAGGCTAATTATCTATCAATTTTCAGGCAATTTAGTGTCATATTTTCATCGCCAAAATTCATTATGTCCACTAATGTGATTTCAAATAAGGTGAGTCATAACAATAAGTACATAAGAATAGGCTTACAGCAGAACAGTGGATGACTATTTCCCAGGAGAATTATTTTCACCCCCCCATTTCTCACCGTGCTTCATGAATGGCACATCATCCTCAACAAAAGGTTCAAAGTCCTGTCGGTGAGACCTCATGTACTGAACAGTTTCGTGACGCAAACACAAATGATTTCTTGAATGTCCCTCCATCTGATCTGCCAAAGCACGGAACAAGCAGTTTCTATAATGCAAACAAGACAAAAAAAGTGCATGTTTGTAGGCAGGTTTAAAACATTTATCATTCAAAATTAACGTCAATATAAGCATAAAGACAATATTAACCTAAACGTGTGGATCCTATTCAGATGCATTACATTAATGTTCACAAATCTGACTGTTATGCTCAATCAGAGCATCTGCACTGGTTCTCTATTGTATATCCTGCACTAAGGTACAGTTAATATTCTCTTTCAGTTGTAATATATGCAACACTTTTAATTGAATATTTGCACTGGCCACTTTGCACATCCTTCATTAGTGTACAATTCATGTTGCTATTATTATTTCCTTTGTTTCTCATATTTATGCTTCTTCTTTATTATTACTATACACAAACACACAAAGACCAATTTCTGTACATGCAAGCCCTACAGTACCTGGCAATAAATCTGATTCTGATGAACAAACATTACAGGAAAATAACAACTTATATGTTATGGGTTTTGAGTGTGAAAGAAGCTCAACCTTGACTTAAAATACTAAACATACCCATCTCCTGGCACCTCTCTCAGTTTTAGACCAAGTGCTTTGAGTTGGTTGGAGAAACTAACAAATTCCTCTCCTTCATCCTCCCCTGAAGGCGGTTTTTTTCGGTCCTTGGCCAAAGCCCTACGGGCTGCACGTTCATCCCTCTTCCTCTCAACCTCACATTTCCTGTTTCCACGTACAGGCTTTCCTGATTGCTTTCTCGACATGACGACGCGTTGTGGGCAACACCGACTTCAGTGACTTCTGCAAACTAAACAGGAAGCTTTATGACAACCAAACTTATTAGTACACCAATGATAAAACGAACAAAGCTACATCAACCACATAAATCGACATTATATTGTCCAAGAATTGAATAAAGATTCTAGAACGAGGATCGAGAATGTAGGAAGAATGTCCATCATAGCAGTATTTCGTGTATAGTCATATGTAAGTTAAAACTGGGGTTAACTTGGCTGGGGTTGTGTATTATTAACTAGATAATACTTTTACCCAAGACATAATAAAAAAAATTCATGTGCAAAAAAAAAACCAAACAAACAAACAAAAGAATGGCGAAAACATATTTGCAGTAAAACATTCACATATAACTGGCTAACAACCAGTCAACAGTTTTGACTACCATAAATATTGTATTCTAGCTTAACCTGAAAACCTAGAAACAATAAATGCTACTCAGTATCCTAGAGCAAAACATGTATTACTATATACTAAAAGCACACTATTGTAAGAAAGATAACTCAACAGTGTTCATGCTGATTCTACTGACAGCTGTTTAGATAAGCGCATGTTCACTGTTTAGCTAAGAAAGGTAGCTAGCAAAGCTAGCTAAAAAACTAAATATATTTATAGCTTAGTAATGGTCGCAATGACTTTAGCAACAAATCTCTAAAAGGTTATAATCACCTTGCCTAATGATAAGATATTACGTTCTTTACAAAGTCTTTATCAGATAAAAACGATCGGCTGATTTTGTTTACCTGCATTCAGACTCTTACTTCCGGGTGTACGGTGGCCTTATTGGGACAGTTTTAGACGGTGGGTAGAAAATTATTTATGTAACGAAATGTCTATATGTCTTTATTTATTTGTTTATTTCATTTTATTTTTATATTATTTTTTCATTAGAAAAATGTTGCCTTATTTGTTAGCACATTTGCCTTCCACCTCAAGGTTTGGGGTTTACCTTATGTGTAGATTTTGCATGTACTCTCCGAGATTCTTGCGCATCCTGCAGGCACACGAGATTACAAAGTCCAGTGTGTGCCTGCAACTGTGCCCTGCGTGATAGGTTGGTACCCTGCTCAGGGTGTCCCAGAGTCTCCTGGCATAGGCTCCAGAAAATGGACCGATGGATGGTTAATTTTTTAATGTAATTTATATTTTATGTGTGTGTGTGTGTGTGTGTGTGTGTGTGTGTGCTTATGGTACCACACTGATAACCAAAAGACAACAAAACATAAAAATAGTTGAAATGAGTTAACAGCATGCAGTCATCCTGCATTACAATCCAGTAACCTGAGGGGATTTAGTCGAAACCTATTTTCAACTGCAGCAGGTGTGTTTCACATGTGTGAGATGGTCATCGTAATACTAATATCATTTTTGCATTATTTCAACTATTTTTGCCAGGTCCCAGGAATATTACATCCCAACAGCATCTAAAATCTGATTATCCCTATTTACTGTTCTGTCTGCAGTTCCTAAATGTTTAAAATACATATTTTGCACATTTTCTCTCATTTCCCTCCCAAGTCCAGCTAGAGAGGCACAAAGTGTATTACTATTTGTGCGTGCATGGGTGCTTGCATGCGTGCGAGTGTGTGTGCGTGTATGTGCGTGTGTGTGTGTGTGTGTGTGTGTGTTAGAGAGAGAGAGAGAGAGAGAGAGAGAGAGAGAGAGGTTACTGCATCATGCAGTAAATCTTTATCGTAGCTGCTATCCAGGGTGCTGAAATTCAAGTGGTCACATCATGCATCTTCTATGCAAAAAAGGTCACTGACCTTCAAGAAATGTAGCATATCTTTAAATGTTTGGGAAAAAATTAACCCCAATTAAATAGCGATAAAGATCGGTATTGAAAACAGTATGCATTTTTTTTTTCAACTGACCCAGCACAAACCTTGTGTTGCCATTCTATAAAATAATCAAAGGACTGAAACAGTGAATCTCTGACATCTCTTCTCATCTTTGGTCAGTCAGTGAAACAATGAGCATCCTATGCAGCGGTCTTGCTGAATACCAGAGCAAAGAATGCGAGGGTACACACGCTTCACTACAGACCCCGAATGAAATGGCGCAATATGAACTGCAGAGCGAGTCAGTGGGCGGATGGAGCAGGTTAAAGCTGTGTAGTGTTCCTGTAAAACATGTCGTATAGCTAAAACCCACACAAACCGTTGCATTATTCCAGAATGATTTGCGAGCCCGAGCAAAACAAACGAATAAGATATATTTGCCACCTCTTAGTCACCTCTGTAGGCTACTCACACGTCCCCCGCCTTCTCTCTCTCTCTCTCTCTCTCTCTCTCTCTCACACACACTCACACACACACACACACACACACACACACACACACACACACACAGTCATATCGCTAAAATGCCCCTGGCTACCACGACGGTTGAAAGAGGAATGTATAATCATGTGTGTGGCTCCAGGTATGTGGTTGATGCAGATGCGGTGGACGTGAGAGGCTGAATCAAGACCCATCTTGTCTTAGAGTTGCCTGTCTTATCAAGCAAGATCAATGCTGGGCCGGAATCACTGGTGCATCGATCAGCTTTTTCGCCACAACTTGATCAACTTGCATGTGATAAGGAGTGAAAGACGAACATGGATTACTAGGATTACTAGACGTGGAATCAACCAGACGCTGTCTTAAGAAGCGGCACTGCAAGCCAGATCTGTGCGGGGGGAAATCTTTAGAGCTCTCCCTGATCTTGCTTATCGTCGCTGGGAAATTTTCAACGGTGCTGGAACGCAGCGGGGAAAGAGCATCACCAGCTTTAAAGACAGAGCAGGATAGTTTGCTCAACATCGGTCCTGAACCTCAAGCAAATTTTATGCTCGATTCAGCGCAGTGCTAAATGGAGAGGACAATAAAACCGTGGGTAATATAGGGGGTTTGGTGAGACCGGGCCACTCTAAACCTTATGCGCCGATCCGCGCTCAGAATTGAGAGGCAGGTGCGGTAAAGGCGCATCCATGAGCGTCTTCTCCCGGGACAGACTCTTTTAGCACTGCGTGTTCAGTGTTTTAAACATACAGCTCTGTTGAAAAGACAGGCTCCCCTGGGTTGAAAGAGAGAGCGGCGTATTTGGAAGTTTGGATGCATATGATCACAACCACCATGATTTTTATGATCCTTGGTGCGTCTGTTGTAATGGTAAGAAATACACACCAGCATGCCCCAAAAACAATTTCAGTTCTTAAGTTAAGGGCAAAAAAAAATAATTTGAGAGCACCAGAAAGTCGCATAGACCGAGGAAAGTCCATTCACAACCTTGATAAACGCACAGCCATATTAAAGGAATAAGAAGCAGCTCGAGTCGGCTCTGGCCTGGAAAAATTAGTTTATTCTTCCAGTAGGCTATTTAGCCTACACTATTTTGTTCACAAAAGCAGATTGGTGCTTGTGTTATCATGATGTCCCGCTTGACTCGAATGCTTCTTTGCAGGCGATAGCGTGTCTAATGGACATGAACGCGCTGCTGGACCGCTTTCACAACTACATCTTACCGCATTTACGAGGGGAGGACCGCGTCTGCCACTGCAACTGTGGAAGGTAACAAAAAAAGCTCATTAATGATTTATTTTATTACAGAAGCCTTGTCATCAATCGCACAGCCTTTAATCGTTTCCCATTTATTAAAACAGTGCAGGGGCCTGTGAGGATTTCTTATACTGCCTACCATTTTTCATACCTCCGAAATACTGTTTTTCCCCATCAATCTAAATGTAGCACATATATCCATACATGACTGCATGCTTGCTTATAGGCCTCATATTTGTTGCATTCTTGTTGCAGGATGATTTAACGATTCGTTGGCATATTAAAAGGGCTGAGCTGCTGTCAGTGTCTGTGGCGTTTTGGGGGTGGGGGATTCTTGGTTTCTGCGTATCAAGGTGTGTGTTTCTCCAAAGCACAACCCTATGATACATAGTAGGCTATGTAGTTCATTTAATGGCCTAGTGCGTTCGCGGTCGCTACAATGCGCAACGTGCAGGTTTGATCTCTCTTGAGCTTAGCGAAGTATATGCTCATGACGAAAAGGTTGCGAGGAGTGAGAAGAAAATTTCCTTTTGGCAGTTAAAATGTATTTCAAAGGGTTCTTCATTAGCCTGCCAATGAATTCTAATCTTCACAGCTGAATAGAGAAAGTGAGAAGCTACAGCATGCAACTGACATGACATGGATTCCTCCACAGAGGTGGGCTAATAGTCATAGTCAAGCAACACTCTCGGAAATAAAGGTACCAAACTGGAATTTTGCTTTTCTATGGGACAGTACCATCAAGGGTACATCGTTTGTACCTTAGCAAGTATTTTTAACCCATGAAGGGACATGCAGTATACCTTTATTTAGTTTAATAGTCAAGCTTTAAGGATACATCAGTGGTCAGTAAGGTATAGTTATGCTCCATTATTTAATATTTAAAGTTAAGAGATATATACTAAGGGTACAAAAGGTATACCCTTGGTGGTACCAGCCCAGCAACAAGGAGAAGCATAGATTTGTACCTTAATTTCTGATAGTGTATATAAGTGTATACAAGGTGTTACACTATAAGTCCAAAGATTTGACACCTGTCCAATTGTGGTTCTTCCCTAAACTGATGCCACAAAATTGGAAACACATTTGTATAGAATGTCTGCAGTATAGCGATACAATTTCCTTGAAACTACAGGGCCCTAACCATTTTCTAAAATGACAATGCCCTTCTGCACAAACTAAGGTACTTAAATACACGGTTTGCCACAGTTGAAGTGGAAGAACTTAAATAGACTGCAGAACAACCTGACTTCAACACCAGTGAACAGCTTTAGGATAAACACCTGACTTCACAAATGCTCTTGGGGATGAATAGATTTATCCCCACAGACATTATCCAAAATATATTTGAAAGTCTTCCCATTAGACCAGAGGTTATTGTTGAAGAAAAGAACTAAATCTGCAAAGGAATGTTTTAAAAGTGTATGTGTGATGGACAGATCCTCAAACATTTGGCCATATAGCGTATATCTGATACTACATTGTATATCTGATATAATTGTTATCTCTGCAGACTAATTGACTGAATTCTCTGTTAAGTGCTCTGTATTCTCTACCCAAGGGTACTGAATCAGGTCAGCCTAAAATTATTCCCAACTTTGACCTGCTAATTGCACTTGCTGCACAACAGCACAGCTAATCTGTTGACAGAAATCAGACCACACACACTGTGTAATCCATTATGAAATTTCAGGAATCATTCCTGAGAAGGATCTTTAGTAGACTTTTTTAACACCGTTTATATTCTGCTATGGTATTCCACAGGTAAAGGTGTGTATACCAGCTTACCAGTTATGCAGTAATACAGAAACTATAAATGTAAATAGGTCAAGGGATTTTAGTCAGTAAAAGGATTGTGACTTGTTGTGTCCAATTTTATTAAAAGCAGTATAGTTAAATTTAGTGCAATTTAGTGATAATTTCGGTGTTTTTAGTTTATGAAACTATGAGTCTTACGTAATCAAAGATGTGTCCAAAATAAAAGCTTCAAATCTCTTTTTTCTAACCATTTCACAACTTTTATTTTCATTCATTTATTCATCTTGAGTATTTTTTTTATTATTTTGGCAAGTTTACAGAGCTTATCCTAAAAACACTGGAGATCAGGCAGCAACACTTCCAGGATCGTACGCAAATCCTTCACAGGGCGCCATTCATATACACATTCACATATTCATTCACATTTTCCATGTAACGAAATGCAACCATTTGGATGTGAATTAGACCAGAGAACCTGGAAGATCATGCAGACCTATACACAGATTGATTCAGGGACCCTGGAGCTGTTAGGTGGCCACAACAACATGCTACACACCAGAATACATATTCTTAAAAACACAATGCATCATTTGGCCGCTGCTTTTGACTCTTATATGTGAAATGTAAAGCAACACACAGTGGAATCACTTTGAATTAATGGAAAATCTGGAATCACTTTGAATTAATGGTCTTAATAACCAAATATTTTGTGCCTTGGTACAAGAAACAAGGATAGCTAGGTATTAAATGAAAAATAAAACAATATTTTATTTGTTTCCATTTCATGCCACATAGATACCAGAACAGAAAATCCCATTACCCATCAGTGGCTCCAGTCTTTTTCACTGTAGTAACTGAATAATTAATCATGACTAATGAATAACATAGTTTTAAATGAAGAACTGAATAATAATAAGTTGCTGCTAACCATGATAAAGTAGTTACTCAAGAGGGATGAAATAATTATAAGGAAATAAATTTAGGTACCATTGTTTCTGAAACATTGTTTCTGCACATTTGTCCTTCATAGATATTTTGTTCATAAATAATGCTTCATTTATTCATCTTGAATAATCAGAGTTGCACTGGATCACAGCCTGAATAGGATGCCAGGCACTGTAGCACACACACACACACATAGTCCATCGACTGGCATGCGTTGGAGTTTGGAGAAAACCAAAGGAAATGAATGCTGATACAGGGAGAACAAACAAAGAAACTCCACACAGACAGAACATGACCTTAGAATCAAACTTGTGACCCATACTGAGCTGCGAGGCAAAAACTCTTCCTGCTATGTACAAATCATCATTACAAAATACCTATATCATATAGCTAATTATATTACAATGTATATTATTATAACTTCTAAAAGAGGGCCCATAAATTATTGATGTTATTGTCTTAATCAAGGATTAAAAGTAAAAAAAAATGTTTTCATCATAAAGCATATTATTCAATAACTCCAATAAATTATTCACCATCTATATATTTGCTGGTGTGACTCTTACAACAGTGGACACTTCAAATTCCAACAATTTCTATTTTCTTTCTCTCTCAGACACCACGTACATTATGTAATTCCATATGATGGGGACCATTCGTTGGTGGACTCATCTGAGAACTACTTTGTGAGTGACAGTGTGACCAAGCAGGAGATGGACCTCATGCTGGGGCTGTTGCTGGGCTTCTGCATCAGTTGGTTATTGCTCTGGCTGGATGGGGCGTTACACTGTGCTGTACGGGCCTGGAGAGCCAGCCGCTACTATGGTGAGTGTAAAGGAGTCATGTGCTGTATAATGACTAAAGGATGCGTGTCCATCGATGTATATGGTATCCGATGTTTAATGTTTATTAAATATATGTTAGAGAATAATTTTAAAACTTGTAACTGACACCCCTTATGTCCAATGTCATGTTTAATGAAGTCCTACGAGCATCAGAATACAAAAGAGTTCTATTACTCATCATTACTGTATTATATTGAGCGGTCTTAGTGAGTGTGTAGGTGAACAGATGAGCAAATGATGTCATTAGGCATTCAATAATTATACAATGAGAATTTTCACTACAGTGTTTGGAGATGAACTAATACTTAAGAAGGATTGGGCAGTACTGTAGGAGAAACAAGCAGTTTTAATCGATGAGCAGTTTCTCAAAAGCAGCGTTATTTTTACCTTAAGAGTGAGCGGAATCATAGTCAATGTGCCGAAAAGCATTCTTACTTAAATCGATGTGACACTTCTGAAAAAGAAAAAAATGCCCATGTTCAGGTTATTTCACCACATTGGCTTTAAATACACATAAAATATAACACATGCACCAAAAAGTGATACAAAAAATATTTTTTAAATCTCAAAAACTGACTGAACTTCAGCACACAGTTCATGCATAAATTGGAGATTACAATATGTTTGAAATTATTCTAAGATCTATATTTGGTTTAAATATATACATACACACATACATACATACATGCACGTACATACATATACATACATACATACACACAAACATACATACATACACATATTAAATGGTGTAAATTAAATAGAGGAAACATAGCCATATGTGGATCCATAAATATGAGCTTAAAGAAGACTTTTTCAAATGTTTGAAACTTTTCAAAAACCTTCTACTTTTGTTTAAGCCATTTCTTCGTTGATTTGGATCTATGCTTTGGGCCATTATCATGCTGAAAGGTGAAATTCCTCATCTTCAGCTTAAGAAAGTGAAGAAATGCAGCCCTGAATCATGCTCTTTGCTGACCATTTCGTTGGCAAATGGATGAAACAAATAAGATGATTTTCAAATAAGAAAATCCGACAGAAACAGATTATCTTTAGTTGGGGTGAATTAGAATAATCTCAGTAATGACAACTGTAAGATACTTGAACATGAGACTGAAAGTTTTTGGTTTATTCTGAACACAGAAACATCACCAATTATAGTAGGTGCAACCAAGTGTGCGTAGAGTTTTTAATACTTCACTGTAGACTTATTTACAAAGAGAATAAGATATACTAATATGTAATATTGTTATGGATGACCTAACTCAACTACGAGTACACTGCAGTATCGAGTGTTCCCTGAGTCTGACTGGAGTTTGAGTTTTAAATGAAAGTCATGTTCATTACTGTTTCAGTGATTTGGAAGGTCTGTAAGAATTCTCCCAATCATTATATGGAAAGCCATGTACCCAAGCCAGAAAAAATGCATTTATGAAGAGTGCACTGTCCAATAAGATAGATATATTCCTATGAAAAATATACACTTATTGACCCCTACTGAAGCTGTGGGCAGGAAACGTAATGACAAATTAGATTCTGTTTGTTCAGTGAGCATTAATTTTTGGTCCACTTAAAAATTGTATTTGTATGTGCTATACTGTAGGAGTCCATTGAAACTGTGTGAAGGTGCATCTATGGACATGCAGGCTGAACTGTCCACCAATAACAGGACACATTAAATTAACAAACAACACAATACTGCAGTGAGATATCTTTAAAACACTGAATTCTACCAATATTGATAAAAAATATATACACAAATATTTCATTGCAACGTTTTAATGAAATTTTAGGGGAAGCCGGGTTTCCCATGCAGTCATAAAGCAATTGCCTGCGATATGTGTAGTCTAGAAAAAAGTATGGAAAAATGTGTGCAACCCACATTAATGAAAACTTGGATTTTTTTTTTCGTCTGTAGGGTTGCAGCTTAAAATAGCAGTCATTATAATAAGATGACGTTTCTGTCTGCATAGACGGAAAAAAAATTCTATAAATGGTTGAAGCTAATGAAAAGTAGTGGGGATGCCCCTGTAGTGGAGCTCTCCAAGGCTTTCCATGATGCTGATGGCAGGTCAACCTCATTTAGCCTTTCAGAGATGGGGAGTGAAGGTGAGGATTGAAGGGAGAGGGGGAATGACACGGTCATATCCCCACACCCACTCAGGAGCACACACATGCATGCACACACAAACACACACACACACAATTTTCTCTCCCTCCGGTCCCGCTGCATGCTCCTGCTTCGTGAGAGCTATAAATAGAAAGAGAGCAGCTGGAAAGAGAAGGCAAGCAACAGGGAGACATGTGTGAGTGAGCACCCGCCACAACCCCCCACCCCCCACACACGCACGCATATACACACATTCATGTGCACACACACCGAACATAGAGAGGTACATTGATTTTTTTTGTGTCCAGTTTTTCCATTCTCTAATTCCATTTCACCCCCCACCCTTTACTCCACTCACCACCTTTCACCTTAATCTCACCATTTTGTGATTTTGTTTCCTGTATGAACAATAGAGCTATTTCTAAAGCTTTATATTGTGAGTGTTTTGATAATTAAAAATGCTAATATGAAACAGCCTGAGCCAGTGACTTGGCACTGATATTCCAGTTTTTCTCCTATTCTAGTTTATCCAGTGCCTCTATTGTTTTGCCTCCATGCCATCATCTGCTTATGACTGAGATTCAAATGATATGTTTGTTGATTGGTGTGTGAAGCTTTATTGAAAATGCTGATTTTAAATGGCCCTCAATTTTGGCTTCTTCACGATACCCTTCACAACAGTCCTTGTGGATGGCATACCCTTAGACTGCTATAAATAACTACCCCCTCCTTCCAGCAGGGCAGACTGATCTCTTCTCTTCTCTCTCTCTCTCTCTCTCTCTCTCTCTCTCTCTTTCTGTCTCTCTCTTTCTCTCTGTTCTAGACAAACAAATAATAATTTAATTTAATAATAATGTATATATATCATTTAAATAACATAAAATGTCTGCTCAGTAACTGAGCAGTAGGTGAATTGTCTATGCTAAGATACTCAAGTGTGAATGTTCCCTGTTATGGACAGCCGTTCCACTCAGGGTGTATTCCAGGTTTTCTCCAACTGTTCCTGGGATTGACTCTTGATTTGACCAGGATTAACATGATTACTGTATATAAATGAATGGATGATTTCAATCTACAATAGCAATCATCTTGCAATTTGTATCAGTCATGTACACAGGGGCGCCGCTAGCAATTTTGGGCCCTATGAAAGAACATGAGATTGGGGCCCCTACCACACCCAATCTAC
>JAOTRN010000019.1:6180495-6216111 GCA_028566695.1 Bagroides melapterus
ACATCAATAAATCAGATTTCTGAGGGCCCCCAAAGTGCATGGGCCCTTAGAATCGTCCTAACTTTCCCCCCTTAGCGCCGCCCCTGCATGTACATACAGTATGTGCTGTGTATAAATGTTTTTTTATGTTACATATTACAAAAATGAAAGTTAAAATGACAAAATTAAATGTACCGGTATTCATAAAATGTTGGCTGTATTAATAATCTTCAAAAAATGGCAAAAGACTACAATTAAGACCAGTTGAATCTCTTAGACTACTATAATATTAACTGTTTATGTAATTGTGGCTATTTTCTGTGTAGCAAGTAAGGAACAAAACACATCAAGGCATACTGTAATAGGAAAATAACCAATGTACATTACTAACTTATTAATGAACAGCGTGTCATACCTTTATTTCTTTATAGTCACATTTAACGATGGAATCTCTGCAAAACAAGTGAACTCCTATTGCCACTACAGAGTCAGAAATGCAGCTTTCTAATGACAGAGAACCTACAAAACACAGTCCTCTATCCTGAAGAATCACCAATGATATGGTTTTCTCTGCTAAACAACAGCATTAAAAATGTAATTATTATTAAATTTGGATTATCAACATCTGTTAATAAAGAAGAGATAACATTAAAATGAGTGTATTAATATAAACTTGAATATAAATCTAAATTCTAGCTGGCACTTCTGTCCAAGCTCTGCTGAAGGATTTTTATGCCTACTAAGATAATGTTAAATTTAGACTTATTATCTTTGCGAAATAGATTACATGGCACATTTGTGAAAAGTAGTTTTTCTCTTCCTGACCTATATAATATGTAAATGTAGTTATTCCACAATTGCTCAAACCCACCCAGTGCTGAGACTTTGAACACTAATTCATTGTAATAATAATAAAATCGTATATATTTCTGAGGTATTATTGTATGCTTGTACTTTGGGTAAGCAATGCCTTTATTTGTATTTGTATCTATATCTGGTAAATACTGAAAACATGCATCTGTTTTCATATTTGGTTTTGTTCCCATATCTGTTTTAATATTCAGATTTAACCCTGAAATTGGTCTATACTGGAAAGATTTTTAACCAGTATGCCCTGTAAACAATAAAAACCCTGAAAAAACATCACCTGGAAAAAAGTCAATTTACAACAAAACTTTAATCTGTAGAACAGAATTTGATTCAGATCCTAAACTTCATCATGTATAACAATCTGACAAAGTTTTCTATCTTCTATCTAATGTTACTGAGTAAGCAAGCTAACTATTTTAACGCAACAATGACTTTCCCAAATCAAGAAACTGTTGGTTGGGCTGCAGTTCACTGTAGCTATTTTACCTAATTTATTTTGTTTTTACATCATTAAACTGTAGTAAAGAAATGATTTTGTCATTAAATGCCAATTGAGCCAAATGCCAATTGAGCCAAATTTAAAAAGTAAAATATTTAAAAGGGAATTTCACATCTGCAAATTCTTAATTTATAATGGATTAACTATGTCTGATTATTGATGATATTGAAGTCATAAGAAAATAAAGGTTTATTCTTCAATGTTTCATTGGAAATGTAAGGGTTTTTAGCTTTATAAAAAGGAAACACTCCATATTAAGGTTTTAATTGTAAAAGATTTCTAAAGTTTTCTTTAACCTCTGAAGTATCCTTAAGGGTTCTAGATCTGATTTCTAAGCTCAAATTCAAATTTGAATTTATTTTTTATAATGTCTCAAAACAGCTTTACAGAATGAAAAAGTCTCTAACATCTATCCCTACACCTAAAGTGATAGATAAGTGATAGATGTAATTTATGGAATGGCGGATGATGGATATGCATATTCATAAAAATGTTTGTTTTTCTCATTTGCTTTCACAGACACACCATCCTGGTCCTGGCTCCCACAGTTCTGTAACTTGAGGGATCTTCGTAGACGTACACAGTTACGACAGCTGGAAGACTCCAGTGGAAACATGGTGCATATCAAGCAAAAGCTTTATCATAATGGTCATCCCAGCCCCCGTCACCTTTGACTCTGAACCACACTACCCCCTTAATTGCCCCATTACTAAATGCTGCCTCAGAGACCCTCTTCAACAGTCCCACAACAGTCCAAACCATCTTTTTGACTTTCTACAGCCATTTTTTGCCATTTGGGATTCCAAAAACTGAGAATCAAGAACAAAGAAATCATAATTTTTTTCCACATACCATGTTCATTGGGGTAGGTCCGGGAGGGGTAGGTTGGGTTGGTGGTGGAAAACTTTTGAGGGTCTTTTTTCTGTACAGGTCATTTTTTAAATTCAATCTAGGCATGCACTTTTAAAATTGGTGCGGGTGGGGGTAAACAAATACATGCAGTGTTAAATGGAGCAGCAAGACTGAACTGTGTCACTTCATTTTCTTTTTTTGGTCATTTATTTTGTTGGAATGGATTTAGAATCCCCTATGGGAGGGGGAAGGGATGATGATGATTGTGGTTTTGTGAGAGCATAGTTCAAGATGATTGCTCATGTAAATAGTTCTGCATATTGTTTTATGGGACTTAAGTCAACACAGGGTTAGGGAATGTTAGAAATGAATAATAAATTGTGTGACAGGAAAATAGAGTAATGGATTGTGGAAAGAAGTCTGAAAACAGAAGTATGATATGAATTGTTTGGCTGGATGAAAACACATCTCTGTAAAATAAAGATTGACAGATTTGTTACTTAGTGAAATAAATGAATGTATTTAATTTTATCTGTAAATAAAGGAGAGGTAGGGAAACATGTAAGTGGCCAGGACTCTTTGTGCTGTTCTGATTATGACTGGTTGAATTACAGAGTCTTCAGCACTTGCCTTGTCTTTCCTTGGTTTTGTCCAATAACCTTTACAGGTCTCCTTTTAAATGACTCTCTAGTTAAATGAGTTCATCTAGCCTGGCAGCAGAAAGAGCCCTGACCCACTTTCCCTTTCCTCTCCATCTCCAGACATTGCTGTTGTGAAGATGAAATGTCTGTTTTATTAAAAGTGCAGTTGAAGCACAACTGGGTCCTGTTGTATAGAAGCATTATTTCTCAAAACCTTTACCAGCATAATTTCCCATGACCATTTCTCTTGCCTAAGTTTGATGTCCATTTAGAAACTGAAATGTCCAGTTTATAGTCTCTGGTACATTAAAATAATCTGACATGATGTAAACTACAAATACACAGAGGATTCCTGATAAATGCAACCTGTGAAAAATATCAAATGTTTTCCTTTACATGATAGCTGTGCTGGAAATTCATTCTCATACCAACAGTGTGATATTAACCAAATACGGAAAAAAAGACAGGAAAAAATAATTCTCATTATATTTTTTTCAATTTCAATCACACACAACTGCCATCGACCATCGTCTTGTTGCATGCATGCTAATATTTTGAAATTTACCATGTCAAGTGATTTCACATTAAATCAATAACATTCTCTGTCAGAGTTCAAATGCTCAAGACAAAAAGGACAGCTGATTAGCTTTGTAATATATATTCAATAAAAAAATGCATCCATCAACTCATCCCTGAAAGGTTTCCATTTGAGAGCCAAAAATATATACTGTATATTATTAACACTCTTTAAACTGGGTAAACTTTATGGATTTAGACAGTGCTTGTATTCAGGAATTATAGAAGACCAACCTGCCTGAACCTCTTAGTTTGATCCTCTGGAGAATGTCAGAACAATAAGCCACAATGAAAATCATTGGCTCTTCTGAAATTTTAGACTTCAATTCAAGACTAGGCAACAGGATTTACATTACTTTGTCATAAATATACACTAGTGATGTCATTCACAAAATAGTCAACTCTTTGAGCTATTTCTTTTGGATGAACCTTGGGCACTGACATACATAGGGTGCGACTGTCTGGACAAAAAACACACATAAAATATGGAACTTTTGAATATATAATATTAAAAAAAGTAAATGTTCAATATATAGAATATATTATTATTTTTATATTTAGCATTCCGCAAGCAAATTTGTGCTACTGATTATGTTAAATTCTTTTAAGAAAGGTCAGATTTTCCTCATTCCTAATTTCTTCTGTGGATGTGCTCACGGATTTGATCTTAGATGGATCATAAGGTTTTGCACAAACCTGTGGAGCCCATTCCAACTTGAGTGGACACTGTTATTAAAGCAAAATGGGAAATAGCAAATACTATTAAATTCAAGAAACTCAACTAAAAAATTTAAATATAACCCTAAATATTTCAAAGATTCTGCTTTTACTGAAGTAGATGACTATAATATAATTGTAATGTAATTGTGGTATTAATTTAGAAAATAATGTATAATATAGTCTGGTATGATTTGTTTAGGGCTTTATGTGATATTACAGTATATCTTCTGAGTTACCCTAGTGAGTATAGAAAAGCTAGTCATCCTTCACCCACACCTCCCACTGTGTAATGTTAAAAAAAAAAATAGAGATTTGATTTATTATGATCTACTGTCATCTTTGTGAAAACTGTCCTCCCACTGAACTCTTAACATGTCTTTGGTGAGCAATCTGAGACAAACAACTCCTGCATGACATGCCGTTGCTGCAGTATAGCCTCAAGGAGTGCTGCACCAGGTTCAATGCTGAGTGCTTTCAGCTATTCAACATATACATAAAACCCATGAAAATAGCCAAGTGAAGCCCTGGAATTATAATTATGTTATGTAAGAAAGATGGGAAAGAGATGTGTGTTCTTTGGCTTCATTGCAGATGTTGTCTACCATTTTCAGGTGCTAGTAAATGCTATATATTAACTTTCTCTGCAATCTACACTGCTTCACTAAGTACAAGGGTGATTTCATTAATTCTAACCCTTTTTGCAAATGTTTCTGTCTGTGCTATCAGGTCTACCATTTGTTCTGTTTGGTATCTCAGTTCAGCATCAGCTGATTTCTTTGACATGTTGACTTCTTTTTGCTCAAATTTAAGAGGCAATCTGCTTAGCTTTTGCATCAGCTTTTGCATCAGTTTTTGTTCAAACATAGTATCTAGAGGCCAAGGCTCTTTTGTGCTTCTGCTACTGAAAGCTGACCTTGCTTAGGCACATCTGTTATTATCATCTGTTTTTCTCTATTAAATCTCTTGCAGTCTCACTTTGATTTCCAAAATAATCTATTTTCTTTTAAAAAATAATCTTTTCAGATTATTTTCAACAACCCTTCATGGACAGAGAAAATAGTCAAAAGGTTTCAGGAATAACTGTACGATACTATTTCAGCAACAATTTGTCATTCAAATGTCATAAGTGTATACACTGAACTTGGACTAACCTTGTTATAATTAATCCTTTAGTGCTGCAAAAACCTTGGCAGTAAACAGCCATAGGGCTTTGTCAGTGTTTAAATCAATAAAACACTATATGTCTTTTCCTCCTGTACGGAGGATCTTATTAGGCACAGGAGAGCATGATGATCTTTTATAATCATATAAATTTTGTATGTAATTTCCTATAAGAAATAGGCACGTGTGGAAATACAGTTCAGACTAGTCTGGATCTTGAACTGGGTAAAATGGTGTACCAGCCTGGAATAACAGTAGGAGATGGTTAAACTGGAAATCTAGCCTGGTGAAGCTATTTTACAAACTATTTTTTTAACTGTAATTTTATCAGTGATTTACAATTTATAGAATCTTACAAAAAATGGAGTGACAATCGTTTCCCAGGATGCATCGCCACCTCACACTATGCCAGAACTGGTCTCTATTTCCTAGGTATAATACATGCAACATCAACAACATTTAGCTATACACACAACTTTCAACTGGTATAATTGTACAAAAGAAGGCAAATTCATTCTGAACACTGTAATTACTTAAACTGAATAAATAAAATAGTAACAACAACAACAATCATCATCATCATCATCATCATCTGAACAAACATTAAAATTTGCTTGCATTACATTAAACAGCAAAAGCTATTTTAAACAAAGAAATTAATGAAAATATGGGTAGAAAACATGGCATCATTTACATTTCTGTCAATTGCTTCTTAGGGTTCAATTGAGAATATACAACAGAGCAGAGTCTTGCTCAAAGACCCAACAGTGGCAGTTTATTGATACAAGGATTTGGATTTATGACCTGCTGAGTAGAAGCCCATTGGCTTAACCACAGCTCTTCATTATTAATGAATGTGTAATATGCTAAATTGCAGTCATATATTCTTTGTAGGTATATTGATTTTTACCATTGTCAGGAAACTAGCTGGCATCCATTGGCTAGAATACTTATAATCTAAGTATAAGTTCCAATTTAAGTTAACAATGTGAAATGTAATGTTAAAAAAAAGTATACTTATCTGAATGGAGAACTATTATATGCTTTCCTTGTTTTGTTAATGCAGTACCTTTAAAAAGGATTGACTGGACAAGATATGTCAAGTGGTTTCCTAAGGTCACACAATCAATTAGTGTAGATAGTGTTGGCTGCCTTGATTTATGCTTCCACTTCGATCACTCTCGTTGATTAGCTACTTAAAACGTCAGTCCAATAGCTTGCTTAGTCATAAAAATGAGACAAAATATGAGGGGGAAAAATGCAAGGCACTCCTGCTGAGTTATAAATGTTTACAGCAAAACAGGACAGGGCAATGTTCACTTCAAAAAGCACTTCATCAACCAGTGGTACATTTCACATACAGTTCACATACTGTATATTATTAATGCATTTTAAGGATGTAAAAATAATAGTACACTTAGACATTGTAAACTGTACTGTATGCAGTCAAAAAGTGGAGTAGTGGGACATTGCACATACAAGGATAGAGTCTGTTATCAGTTCTATCATCAGTCGGCGTCAGGATAAATATGAGAAATTTACGTATTTATTATAAAAAACGTATCAGGATCAAGTGAACTTGTAAAAACAAGAGAACACTATCCCCAAAAATGAGGGGTGCCGCTAGAAAATGTTGGTCCTATGAAAGAATATGAGGTTGGGCCCCTACCACACCCTTTCCACACCAATAAATCAAATCTCTGGGGCCCCCAAAATGTGTGGGCCCTTATAATCTTCCCCCCTTAGTTGTTAGAAAATCAATTGTGGCGTTGTGACGTAAAACAAAAACGTCTATCCCGTTCATTATTATGGGAATGGGCGGGGTGAAAATTGTACTTCAGCCAGGCACTAGAGGGCCTCAGAGACAATTCGGTTTGAGCTTTGAATCCTTGTCACAACGTCCACTCTTATATTAGTCATTGGTCCATTCAAACGAATTTGTCGTGTGCGCATGTACACCACGTGTCCACCATGTGGCAGTGTTAAACCAATTCATTCATTGTCCTTCTTGCACACAACGGAAGAAGAAGAAGATGAGCAAAACTCGTCACATGCCGAGAAACCTAGTTGCGGTTATAGCACTACCAAAGCAAAGCAGATAACACAGATCTGTGCCTGTGCTTAGGGTAAGTGGTGGAGTAAAACAGTCAGCTGGGGGATAAAACAAAATGGATTTAAGGTGATTACTTCTGTTGAAATATGGATACATCAGGTGAGTCTTATAGAGATTTAAAGATCTGTACTTATATTATATACGAGTCTCAGGGTTATTCTACATATGAAAAATGTTTTGCTTTTGTTTCTAAAGTGTTAGAGTATTGTAACTACCATTGGCTTGCATGTCTAAGCCAACTGATGTTGCCTAATAGATAAGTGTTGACATTGTAAAGACGTTTCAGTTGTCTTTCATTATTGATGTGAAGCATGCAGTTTATTCTGTTCTGCCTGCCTGGAGCTTTGCATTACTCTGTCAAACATCACTGAGTGTCGCATGCCTAATACACATGAAGAGGCAGTGGATCTCTTCATATGGAGAGTAAATATTAGTTTTATTATGGCACACCTTTAATTAACATTCTATCAATATGTGCCTTAGGCGGGGTTTCAACTAGATCATATTTAAATCCACTGAGCGTAACCAGCCGTATAACCTGTTATAGCGTTTTCACTTTCTTAAACCTTTACACATAAGGTTTTATATGAGCTTCATGAACATATATGTATGTTCATGTATGAACAGTTCTTTGAACACCATATCAGGCTGTCAGCTACTTTAAAAAAAAGTCTGCCTTTAGTAAGGGACTTTTCATCCTGTGAGGTTCTTTGTAAGCGTTGCTGAAGGATGTAGGTGTGGAGAAGAGTAGGAGTTACTTCCTGTATTTGCACACGGAGGTAAGTCTTGTGAATTTAGCCAGCGGCTTTTGTGTCTCTTTCTCACACACACACACACACACACACACACACACACACACACACACACACACTCTCTCTCTCTCTCTCTCTCACTCCTTTATCTCAAAAGCTAATTCTGTCTCGTATTTTATATACGCACTGACTGTCAGCATGTCACAAAGTTTAGTGAAATGAGCTGTATTTGATTCCAGGAAAGGAGAGAAAGGGTAAGATTAAAAAAAATATATATATATGCTTATTTTTTTGATATCATTGTAAGAATTCTTCTTTGTCATGCTGTGTTTATATAAAAACAGATGTTTTATTCAGGGCAAAGCAAACTTGCAGAGTAAGTTGTTACAGAATCGAGTCTACATATTTTGGCTAATCCATAGCCTACAAGAAAACATAATTTTGAATTATATTTTGAATTACTTGTATGTTTTACACAAGAAATTACTAACTATTGGTATAGTGCTTTAGACCACAGAAGTCCACAGAATAGTGTAAGGTGAACGCAGCAATACTGGAACAACAGGTTTTTTTTTGGTAAAATCCTTTACCAAGCATGTTTGTGTTTTGTGTTCTTCACATTAGACTTTAGCACATGCCACAGTGCTAAAGTGGCTTAAATGTTTCGGTTATAGTGGTGAAAAATATTTTTTTAATGATTGCTTGTAATATTTTACTCTCTAGTTTATGACCTTGGACTTAAATGATTCGGTGTTCAGTTTTGTCTCTTTTTGTCAGACTTTTGTGGTATCTTTTATTTTTTTTTCTTTTTCTATCTTTTCTAATAGCAAAGTTGGAAAACTGGTAGAAATGTAGAAATCTTTTTTTTATTTGCACATAAAACCATGAAAATAAATATGTAAAAAATTAAATTATCAAAGAGACATATCTTAACAGTGAAACTGTAAAAAGACTGAGCTTCTAAACCACAGATAATAGCAGGGTGCAGATTAGTGGGTGAGTTTTGTGGGCCCCATAAATAAGACTTAAAACACTGATTTCATCTCACCTTGTGTGTTTCTGGCATAAGCTCCTAGTCCACTATGACACTTATTGTACTGTGGTGCTATATATATATATGTAGAAAGGTTCTCCTTTCTACAGTTCAGGGAACAAATTACTAAATACGACATTAAAGGTTAGAACCTAACACAAGTTAAAATACTACAATATGTTTCTCCAGTTGTGTCAGAAAGATGAGTATAGATTGCACTATAAAACACCCCTGCTATGGGCCATACCATTTCTTAACTGATGTTCCCGCCTCAGGCTTCACTCTCTCATTATACATTCATACATTGTTAGCAGAAAATTGTACCTGTCTTGATGAAGTTGTAATTATCTTGGTTCATAGTCTTTGTAATTGAAAGTGACCTGCCTTAACTGACACATACATTAATTTAACACACTAAGGTGGAGCTTTGTTTACTTACCACTTCTTTTATAAACACTTTCTTGTGCTTCTGCTCAGAAAAACATGTATTCGCAATATTTGCTAAACACATCAGACAGTCAAATGAAAGCATGTATTTTTTTTTTTTTTTTGCGCAAATGGGTGTCAACTAAAGTCTGTCAGTGTTCTCCATAATCTCTTTGTTGTTCAGTGCAAGTGTTCCATTATGTGAGTGTCTGGATTTCTTCAGAAAAGAAGTGTATTTTATTTATTTATTTATTTTTTTTACTTAAGTTGCTCATTTAAGGTTTTTATTTGAAAAGCAAAATGGGTGAAAAGCAAAATGGGTGAAAGAAATTATATACAATTCTATTTTATGTTTTGTTGTTTTGTACATCAAGTTGTTATTTATTTACAGAGTTGTTAAAAACATGTTGCATATCAAGAAATAAAACAAGTTCTTCAAGTAGGAAATGATGAATAAGGATATCATCTTACCAGTAATTACAGTACCATATTTTATGACGTCAGGTGTGTACTATTGTGAACTGGAGTTTTGAGTTGAATGACCTTTAACATCCCATTGAGAGTGTAGCTCTTTGGTTGGAGAGAGAGAATTTAGCTCTGGTATGCTTCTCAGAAAATACATCGTCCAGATCCAAGAATGATTAAAAATGTAAACAATTACAATACTAATATGACTGAAAAATATCCCAGTTTATAGGATGGTGCAAATTACTGAGTTTTCAGGGACTAAGCCCTCCAGAACTTGACTTTAAACACTGACAAAGAATTTAAAAGCAAATGTTTGAGGTGTTTATTATTTTCTTAATTAGTTTAGTAGTTAAAATGAAGAATAATTAAGACTCATTTTCTGATTAGACTTGACCATATCCATCTTTGATGAATAAGGGACAACATGGTCTCACATGATATTTATACAAGAGATATTCATGATAGAATGAAACTTTGTTTTAAATAGACTTTATGGGACTCTGTGTTTACAGTTCAAGTTGCTTTATTATTAATTTATCATGCTGTATTCATTGAAATATTCAGCCCTTTTTAAGCTGTTAATGAAGAAGTTTTTGAACGAAAGAAAACAATGAAAGAAAACAAAATCATAAGGCCCAGTTAAAATGGACTCTTTCATTCATTTTAATTTATATTTTTTTTAAAGCATAATCCTGGTGGGTACTTGCTCAGCTTTCTCTTTTTCTACAGAAGGGGTGTACAGGCTGTGCTTCTTCAGTGCTGAATTGATTTTGCTTCCTTCACTGCTGATATTGGACCATTCTAAAGTGTTAAATCTCTCTCTGCAGGGAGCTGCTGCCAGCAGCCGAGTGGGTTCCTCCACACAGATCCGGTGTCCAAATTTTTGGATTCTGGAGCTGCAGACATTCACTCTTTCTGTCACATGGTACTGAACATAAGAATACCACTTCACTTAATATATTATTATTATTATTATTATTATTATTATTATTATTATTATTATTATTATAACCTATTTGCATTTTGTTTAGAAATAGATCTCCAAGAAAAAAAATAAAATAAAAATCAGCTACAGTAATTACAAAACAACCAAAAGCAGGAAGTCAGTTTCTAGACCTGATCATTAGAAAGCTGTGTAAATTAGATATTGTGTGAAGAATGTTTCCTGGGAGAAAAGGTGTCAAAGTGGCTAGAAACCAGCTCCAGGGCTGAACAGAAGCAGTTGATTTTATGAGCGTTTAAAAGCTTTACTACTGTATAATTTTAGTATTTTTTCCCCTTTATTTTACTGTGAAATGTTTGTTTATAAATATTCACTGCCTTGCAGGAGAACAGGTAAAGAAAAAAGACTAAGGTGCATTCTGGAAAAAAAAAAAAAAGAATTAAGTCTAAAAGTTTGGGCATCACTCCAGCACCACCCCTGATTTCAGTAATCAGATACGGCTGTCCTTCAAAACGAAAAACACATAAACAAGGCGGAGATTGGTGAGGGAAGCCACAGTGAGGCCAGCAGTCATTACAACAATAAGGAGTTGTACAATATACACAATATAGTGACTAAGAATGGAGCAAAAGTGCAGCATTTCAAAGAGCTTTGCACAATAGTATAGTTTAGGATAGGATAGTATAGGAGGGTGAAAATTTTGTGACACTGTAATGTACAGTCAAAAAAAAACAACATACAACTATTTTAAAGATATCTGCGTAGAGAATGGACCAAATCTCTGTTACTGTGGCGGAAGAAGTGTGAAGGGGTTGAATACCTAGGCAGTTAACATTTTCATTGACAAATAATGAACTTTCACTTTGCAAATTTACTTTAAGAGGATTTGTATTAACAATATTAGCAATCTGTGTAACTGTCATTTGTAATCAAGACAAATCTGTTAGTTTTTAAGTTTCCCTCTAGATCAATTTCCATGACCTGAGGCAGGAAGCAGTTTGTGCGGTGTTTTATTTTATTGTTTACTCTGTGCCAGGATGTGCAGGGTTACAGACGAGTATGCTGGAAGGTGTGGCTTTGCCACTTTGGAGCCCTATTTTCCTTGGGTACATTGCTGTTGTTGTTCAGGTGGCGACCTCGCCTTGGCGTCCTGGCTCGTTGCTCCTCCTGCCCCATTCCAATGGCAGATATCTTACTACTCAGGGTAGGATTAAGGATTTATTAAGAATTCGTTAATATCTCATTGTATACAAGAAATACTGAAAATGGTTTCAACACCGCCGATACATCACATTGTTTGACGTGAATTATATGACCTGTTGGTTTTAATTGTAATGTTTAATTATTTTTATGATATAGGATAGTTACGGGCAGCATTTTGTCATAGAAGTACAAACAGAAGAGATTGAAGAGGGGAGGTAAGACTTTTTAATGTTTTTATTTCTGAGTACTGTTAGTATTTAAGCAGAGCTTTATAATATTCTTCTTCTTCTTCTTATTATTATTATTATTAACAACAACAACAACGACGACAATAATAACAATGATTAACAACAACAATAACAACAACAACAATAACAGTGAACTTTTTTTATTCTAACTGCATTGTTTTACCAGCCACATTGTTTTACTTCAGCACTCAACACATCAACACTGATGCTGATGAAGATGACTCAGTGCTCATACAGCTAGTTTGATTGTCAAATTGTCATTTCCATAATTACTGGCACCCTTATAAAATAATGAAAAAAAACAACAAAAAATCTAAAATATATTTTAAAACGTGAAGCCTTTTACTAAAAAGATATTTTCAAAAAAAAAAAAAAATGTTTTTAAAAAGATTCTCTCAAGAATCAGTATGTTCAGTATGACAAAATTATTGACACACCTAAAGACACACCCTTTACTTTCAGTTGTGTAAAATAAAAATCCAGTATTGCTTATGAGGATTTCCTGTATTTCAGGATACATGGGCCTTATGTATGAGATTGGGCAAATAAAATTGCTTTGTACTATTAATGCAAAGCTCTAAAAACTTTCAACACAGAAGAGACAGACAGTTGTTGACTCATTGTGGGTGTCGTTTTTCTGAATAAATAACATGCTTTTCTTGGATCATAAAAAAAATCTCGTAATTGTTTTATGTATATGTTGCTTTAGGCTTTAGCCTATCTGCTTTAGGCTAACAGATTTGTCTTGAATTTGAATGATGGACCATGTGCCATATTGGATACCTGTTTAAAAAGCTGTAAACATATTTTTAATAAATACAGCTGATACAGAGGTCAAAATTAATTCAAAGATTACTTAGTTATTATTTTTGTTATAACATAGTAATAATGAATATGGTGATCTAATAGAAACTGCAGGGTTATATTATAAGTTGAGATATTTTAACCATGGATATGGTCTTCTAAGTGCACTTTGTAGAAAAGTTTGGGCTAAATGAATAGCTGTACATGTAAAGCCACAAAATGAAGCCTAAAGCAGTAGGTACTGGATTTTGGATGTTACATTATTAAGAAAAATATGACTGTAGCTTGAGCCTCAGAAATTCTGGTCTGTTGCTGAAAGGTTTTTGGGTCAGAAGTAAGTTACAGCATTTGGCTAATAATTAAAGTACCATGTGAAACACCAAGGCAGAGCACACTGCAGAAACACTGAGGTAATTCTGTGAAAAAGCTTTTTCCAGTTTGCAGCATCATTACAGAATATTTACATTTTTGATTGACAGTGCAAATAATCAAAAAGGTTCAAACACAAAATAAAATGTCTTTGTGTGTCCTGAGCAAATTAATCCAGCCTGTGAGATGGACCCAGTCCAGACCATTCATTTTTAATGATGCAGTATTAAAATCATCTAGTTTTCATTTTATCAAGGTTATAAAATGATCTCAAATGATATCGTTACAAGCACAAGCACATTCATACAGTAAAATATGTATATTTAGATGTATATTTTTACCTCATAATCATTTAGCAAAGTTACAGTACATCAGTTCACCTCAATTCCACGACAGATCATGTATTTACAGTTTCTGTTAAAAGCTCAGTTTTTTCTTTTTGACTTGCAAATTGTTTGAACCTACAAAATTTCCCCCTAAGCAGGAAATTTAAACAGTCAGATTTTGCTGATCTAGTAAACTGGGTGTTGACTTCTGGGTGTTGAAAGTTTTAATACAGCAGGCTGAATGAGCTGGATAAAATCTTCTATAACAACTGGAGAAATCTTTCTTCTAGTCATGTGGCTGATACTTGAGACTCTTAAGACTCTTTATTAATTCAGCAGCAATTTTTATAATGAGTATATCATTTTTATAATGAGTATTTTATAATGAGTGTTTAAATATCCTGTATGTCAAGGTCATTCTTTGTCATTTGAATTTTGGTTAATGTTATTTGCTGCTAATTATACTTTCCTTCCTGGAATTAGTATTGTGTCATCTCAGAGAGCCGCAAATAAAAACCTTGTTTTCCTTCCAGTTTAGGGTTTGCAGACGGAGAGCTGGATGAGAATGAGTGCAGAGACAATATCCAGCTACACAAAGATGAGGTAAATTCGACAAAAACGATAACAGTTGTAACTGTATTTAATGATGATTTTCTGTGTAATTAATGATCGCATCTGTTCCTTAGAAAACCCGACTACGATATTATGTGTTCGAGGGCATGCGATATGTATGGCTGCCCAAAAAGGGGGCTTTCTGCAAAGTCAGGTAAGAGATATAGAAGATAGAGTTATAGTATAATTATTCATTTGCTCTGTATGATTTTTTTTTTTTTTTTTTTGCAGTATACTTAGTGAAGGTTGGACTTGTGCTGGCCTGCACAACCGACAGCAGGGACTGAGTCAAATGGAACAAATTTCAAGGTCTATAATTTTTTAATTGCTTTATGCATATTTAAATTAGTTCACACAGCTGCATCCATTCCTATTTAAACTCTCATCCTATTTTTTTCTCCAAGGAAGCAGATTTTTGGTGACAATATCATTGATGTGCCAGTGAAATCTTATTTACAGTTGCTGTTTGAAGAGGTACCTTATTTTGACATGGCTTTATCATATTCTTATGCTGATTTAAAGAAAAGTAAATGAGAAAAGGCGGAATGATAAACCTATATTGTAAAAGCCCAGGGATCATTTAATGGATGGAAACCATTCAGATCATCAAACATAATAGGGGCACTGTTCAAATACTTGTTGAAATTTTCCACTGGGCAGTAAAAATAAAAAAAAAATCTCCAGTTTGTTTCAATATAACACAGAACCAGCTCAGAATTCTGTTACACTTCTTGCCCAGGTATCAAAAGAGATGAACCAAGACTTACGGATAGAGCTAGAAATAGTACAGACAATTGATTGATCAAACAGAAAAGTCACAGAACCAGCCTTATAATGTTTCTGGCTGAATAAACTAAAGCTTCTTTAAATAGTCCAATGCATAAGTTATGAAAGCATACACTAGTTTCTGAGTGTCATGTCTGGTTAGCATAATTAATTAAAGCAGGATTCTGATGTCACCAGAATCTCCAAAGATTTTAAACTTTCATATAGATTTCTAACTTGCTTTCTATGGAATATTTTAGATTTGTAAATCATGTTTAATCAGTCCTTTCCAAGATTTTTTAAAAGATATTAACGTAAAATCAAGTCAACTCTAATATTAGGTAGAGCTTGCAATTGGACCTCAATTGCTCAATTCAATCATGAGTACAGAAAGTAATTAGATACAGTATTCTTCCTTATTGGGAGGAGTTTAAAAGAAGATTAAACTTCTTAGTATTTGAAATATCTACTGTTTTAAATTATTTGATTCTTTGTCTGTGCTGTAATTGTACTGCCTGGTGTAATCTTTTTAAAGAAACTTTTTGTAATTCCGTACTGTAATGTGTTTAATACATTCCACCTTGATACCGATCCTCATTTTAATACTTTTTCATCTTGATCTTCATGCAGGTCCTCAACCCCTTCTACATATTTCAAGTGTTTAGCATTGCCCTGTGGATGTCAGATAAATACTACTTTTATGCTGTTTGCATCTTTGTAATATCTTTCGTATCCATCGCCGTATCTTTGTATGAGATCCGGAAGGCAAGTGCATGATGTCATATCCGCAACTCTTATACACACACACACAACCTTATGTAAGATAAATAATATGTGTAATCTCACCACCAATATTTGGAAATGACACTCATTTATCTGGCTTTTCTCTGTGTCTCTGCAGCAAAGCAGCACGCTTCGCAGCATGGCCCAGCTCATAGTGACTGTCACTGTACGCAGAGCCACTGGAGGTGAGCTTTATCAAAACCTGAGGCTTTATAATTACAATAGCCAGTTACATTCCAGATTATTTATATTACATGTACATTACTGACTTCGGAATTCATTTTTTATTTTTATTTTACCTGCCTGTGCGTGACTTTTCAACATGTGTGTATGTATGTGTGTGTTCTTTACAATTTAGAGGAGGAGTGTGTGAGTTCTGTTGAGCTGGTACCAGGAGACTGTGTAGTGATTCCTGCTGAAGGTCTGCACCTACCATGCGATGCCGCCCTGCTGGCCGGGGAGTGTATGGTGAACGAGAGCATGCTGACTGGTGAGCATGTTCAAATACTCTTTTATTATGACCCACAGGGAAAATTTGCATCAGGCAACATCTAATGAAAGGGGATTAGGACAGAATAATGACTAATAACAAATAAATCCGTAAAGGAAACCTTTACTGAATAAGATAGTTATTAACACACCAACGTTAACTTTTTTTCTCTTTTACACACACACTGTGTTTATATCATCACTCTGTATTGTAGTGTGACACAGACCGTGCAGATAGAACAGGGTCCAAAAGGCTGAAACCACATTAAAGATCTTTTTGTAATAATTTAAAATATTTTAGAATTTGGAAATATTTAAAAGCAAGAAAGTAAATGATTCATTTCTTTAAATTTGACAGTTTTACTTATTTAAATTGTGCTTATTCTCTTCTGTAATGTGCTTGTGTTCAGAAGATTTGATCTAAAATGGATTCAAAAAAGGTTTTTCACAAACTTGTAGCGTCGATGCTGGCTCGAGTACACACTGTCCTTAAGCAAAAAAAAAAAAAAAGACAAATTACAAATTTAACAGTAACAAAGTTTATGTCATTATTCCAAAGATTTCCAGTCAACTTTTGAGTTATATAATCTGTAATGAAAACAAAAGAATGCAGAATGGAAGCATTTTCACTAGAGCTCTCAGACCATTGGATCCCACTGTAAATGAATGAGTCTTTTGCACATGTCCCTGAATATGCTAAATTGTTTGGTTATAACCAACTCCATAACTCAAACTAGCAGTAAAACATTTTTTTTTTCTTCGGACTAGATGGCACTGAACACCTAAAGAAGAATATGGTCATATTTACTTTTGTCCATTTATCTAACAATTCGGCAGTGCAAAGGTTACATTCTCAACCACAGATAAGAGCGGCATGCAAAAAGAGGTCTTTGTATATCCAAATGATGCCTAAGCCGTTGGCAGAACATCGACAAGCCTGAAGTTTTTCTTTCACTGACACATAGCTTCATTGTAGGAGAAAGGCTCCAGAGTGGCATAGTGCCAAAATATTTCTGACTACCTACAAATCCAAGTGAAGCAGCCTAAAAGAAAAATTGCCCCCACTTCAATGTTGAGGCATGTTGGATGTTTATTTACATTTACATTTACATTTAAGGTCATTTGGCAGACACCCTTATCCAGAGCAACGTACAAAAGTGCTTTTAAAAAAAGTGTTTATAAAAGTTGTCTATATCTATAATTACATGACTTGCATAGATAATGAACTATCTCTTATAGCTATGATGTACAATGTCTATTATATCTGTACACATTATGTCTCTGTAGAGCTAAACAAGCAAGTAAAGTATTAACATTAGTGAAATTTCTCAAGAATGAGCAAAGAGCACTGGACTGTGCTACTCTTCCCTTAACTCTGATGTACAGGATGACTTGAATTACAGTGTTGATACATAACAAGGGAGATGTAGTGGGAGAGAGAGAGAGAGAGAGAGCACGGAAGGGATATAGAGCATGTTAGGATAGAAGAGAGCTCGAGGAGATAAAGCAAGTGAAAGATTTCTGAGGCATATTGTATATTTACATCCCAGGGGAAGTAATGTATACAAAAAGCTTAAACCTTTAGAAACATTGGGTGTGGTGTGTCAGCAATGGCACACCTGCTTTGCCAGTGATATATGTGTGTGATGTTTTTTTCTCTTTCTTCCTTTAACACCACTCCTTTTTCACCCTCGGTTGTCAGGTGAGAGCGTACCTGTGATGAAGACCCCATTGCCAGTCTCAGAAGTGAAGTACAGTCCCGAATCTCAGCGAAGACACACATTGTTCTGTGGTACACAGATCATCCAAGCCAAAGGGGGCTGTCCAAGCGGGAAGGGGGCCATAGCTGTAGTTACACAGACAGGTAATTTTGAACCTACTGAAAGGTAGGTTTTTAGAAATTAATTTTGATGACCAGGTTTCAGCTACAAACCCAGACCTTGTTTTTATTTTCTCCTCAGGCTTTTTCACTGCTAAAGGTGATCTCATCAGTTCTATTCTCTACCCACAGCCAGTTAACTTCCGTTTTTATGCAGATGCCATGAAGTTTCTACTTTTCTTAGGAGTCCTGGGTAAACTCATATTAGAAAAAAAATTGTTTAGATTGTCACCTTTTATGTAGGCAAGTCAGTACTATGTGGTTATGGGAGACTCACATGATAAATGTCTTTCTGTTGCAGCACTGATTGGCACAGTATACAGTATAGTCATACTTTGCAGGAGCAATGTAAGTAGAATAAATAATGCAGACAAAAGTAACATTTAATGTATGTTGCTGTGTATTAATATTACAATAGATCATTGTAGATATACATTAAATTTTTGTTCTCAGACGACATGGGCCCAGCTCGTGATCCGTTCTCTGGACATTATAACCATTGTAGTACCTCCAGCTCTCCCTGCTGCTTTAACAACAGGCACGATCTATGCCCAGCGACGCCTCAAGAAAAACGGCGTGTTTTGTATAAGTCCACCTCGTATCAATGTCTGTGGGAAGATTTCTCTCTTCTGCTTTGACAAGGTAAGAAAAGAGTGGAGTCAGGTGGAGAGTGAGGACGGTTTCTGATGGATGCACGGTAAATGCGTAAATAGGAAAATTAGTCATTAAAGGTTTGGGGTTTGAATAATTGACGAATTAAGGCTCCACCTTTCTAGAAAGGAAAAAAGAGGCTTAGATATTAGGTGTATTAATCATTTCCTTATTAACACTTATTGGCTATTCTGGTTTGATTCAGAGGGAAAAGTTGACAAAGAGAAAAGTACAGAAGTGTTTGATGTCAAACAAAAGTCTCTTGGTTAGCTACATACAGATTTGTAGATTTTGGAGGCAGAAATAGACAAGAAAAAGAATAAAATTAGATGAAATTAGTGGAATGAACTAGTTACGGAAAAAGAATGAATACGTAACTACGCACATTATATGTGCATGTTTATCACACAGCCACTATGGGTAATGTAACAGAAGAATCTCAGGGTATCATTTGTCTTTTCCCATTTCTTAGTAGTATTTCAATTTATCGCCTTGCAGCATGGGTGTCTTAACTACATTCAGATCTCCTTCTGCCATTCCAAATGCTCCAGCTTGTGTTTCATGAAGTAGTTAATGGTGGGTTTTTGAGCTATGTTTTTGATCATGTTTCTGTTGTATAAATCGGTCTCTTTTCAGCTTCACTTTTTCAAAGTTGGCTGATATTTACTAGAACCTATTCTTACATCTGAAAATGTTTTCTTTGCCATTGGCTGCCACACAACCACAAAGCATAATAGATCTGCCCCCATGCTTAACTGTTAGATAGATATACTTTAATTAAATGTTCCTCCTTTTGTTCTCCAAATATAATGCTGTCGATTGTGAGCAGACTTCCTTTTTTTATTTAATCATTCCACAGCACCTGTTTCAAAAATCCCTCTGGCTTATCTTGATATTGTTCTTGGTCTTCCAGACCTTTTATTTTTACTTCTGAAGTTCCCTTTAAATGCTCTTTTTAGTGACATATTGGAGTGTGTAAATTGTGAACTGGAGACAGTCTGATATCTTTTTTATTATTATTATTATTATTATTATTATTATTATTATTATTATTATTATTATAGCTGTCCTTTGCTTTACATGCATCTAGATTCATTGTTGTTGCAAGGTTTGAAGATATGAGAGAATGATGAGAGAATTATTATGCTGTGGAATGGTTATATGACATTGTTTACATAATTATGTGACATTTTCTTGAATATATGTCTCAAAAAATTAAATAAAATATGCACTTTTGGCAAGAGATACCCAAACATCTATATACAGGCAGGTGACAAATTAAAGGAAAAATCTAAGCAAGTTCAACAAAGTTCTTCTGAATTATTCCTTTAAAAAGGAGTGGTCTCTTTCAGGATAACTCCGCCCCCATGCATAGGGCATGATGGTCATGTGAATGGACTATGAAAATCATAATTAATAGAAAATAATGGTATAGCATTTTTTTTTCTCAGACAGGTACTCTGACTGAGGAGGGTCTGGATGTGTGGGGGGTGAAGGAGGCTAGCAGAAATGGTACAGGGTTTCATGAGCTGGTACCTGACCCCCGTCTTCTCTCGCCCGGCCCCATGCTGTGGGCCTTGGCCTCCTGCCATTCAGTAGCTTTACTTGGAGATCAACCCATTGGAGACCCACTGGAACTCAAAATGATTGAGTCTACAGGCTGGGTGAGGACACATTTATACATACAATTTTTGGCAGTTTGCTAGCTCTTTTCCCTATCACATGACAGCCATACAAGTACCATACAGGGAGAGTGAAGGGTGGCATGTGCTTCCTCCAAGATGCATGACGCAAACAAGCCTTTCTGAATATGAGCTGACAGACTCCCAGAATTGGCCTGTGTCACTCTGATTGATGAAGGAAAGAGCACATCCAATTTTGCTTCCTTTGCACCATCAGTGGCTGTGACATTGTTGGTATTCATTGCGACAGGATGAACGCTTTTCTGTTGGACCAATCAGGTGCCAGATTAGTTGTTGCAAAAATATCTTGGCCCTACTATGACTTTGCAACGTTTTAGTTTTACTTCCGTTTGGTTCCTATGCACCTGTCTGTGATCATCAGTTGACTTGGTTTAAAGAAATATGGAAGAGAAACTGCTGAAATGTTTTAGCATTGTTTCCTCTACTAGGAGAATCAAATGCAAATTCTGTTTAATGTAATGGAAATAAAAATAGATTAAAATGTACTGTTATAGTTTTAAGCCTCCCCTATCGTACAACAGCTATCAGTCAGGGAAGGTGAAGTTCCCGACGATCGTATCTCCTAGAACCATATTCGAACTGGAGATCAAGCGCTTTTCTGCGGTGCCACTCGGGAGCTCTATATGTTGATACGTATAAGATTATACAAGAGATAATCTCTTGGTGTCTTTATTGGATTTACTTGGTTTATAGCTTAGTATAATATCTTCATATGATGTTAGAAAAAAACTGATGATGTAGATTTAAAGAGACAAGAACATGTCTGTGAAGATCTTTGTTGTAAAATATTAGAAACTGGAGGAGCTGACTAATAAAAAGGATGCAAGTGCTGAGTTTGGAAGTCATCGGATCCTCGCGCTGATGAGGCCGCCTACTTCAGAGTCCGAGAGCATAGTGAGTACGCACTGAGGAAATGAAACTGAGCCAAAATAAGTATTTTATAAGTTCCACATCACACACGTGTTTACTGTACTAGGGTTATTTCCAGGAATCATACCAGTAATCATTTGTTCCTTTTTTTGTTTCTTTTTCCAGTCTGCTAGTCAGCCGGTGGCAATAGTGCGGCGTTTCCCTTTTTCTTCCTCTCTACAGAGGATGAGCGTGGTGGCGGTGATCTCAGGGGGAGGCTCGGCTTACAGCTTTCTCAAAGGGGCACCTGAGATGGTAGCCAGCCACTGTGTGAAAGAAAGTGGTAAGAACTGTGATTCTAAAAATTCTCAGTTGTTTTCTTGCAGTTTGTCTTTCATCTGATTTATTTGCCCTTTACTTTGTGCCTGATAGTACCTTCTCAGTTTACTAACACACTCCGGGAGTTTGCCAGCGAGGGCTTCAGGGTCCTAGCGCTCGCGTATAAGGAGGTTGATGCCAATACAGACCTGAGCAGTATTGAAAGGTCAGTTCTGTGAACCTTGATGAAATAAGGATATTATGCTTTTTTTATGGGCTGTACATAATTTTCAACATATTTTTTGTAGGGTAGATGTGGAGGCAGATTTGCAGTTCTTGGGGCTGTTAGTAATGAAGAACCAGGTGAAGCCCGAAAGTGCAGGAGTCATTAACATTTTGAGACAAGCACTAATCCGCCCTGTCATGGTCACTGGTATGCAGTGTATGATTATATTGATTTTCTGTTTTTGTATTTCTATATAAAGGAGTGCAAAGGTTTGCATACCTTAGAAATTAGATAGAGATTAATAATAATAATAATAAGAAGAAGAAGAAGAAGAACAATAACAATAATTTGATAAGTGCCCCTGCTACTTTTTTATCCTCAGAACAAATGTATAATTCCTGAATTCTTCTTGACACATCCTATCTGTTATAACTCAGGTCAGGGTTTTTAAAAAGCTGTGAAAAGTAAAATGGTATCCTAAGTCTGTAACTTAGTGAACCAGAGTAAATTTATTCAATGATTCAACGAGACTTAAAAGTACATTTGTACGTCGCTCTGGATAAGATCGTCTGCCAAAAGCTGTAAATGTAAAAGATTTCACTATATGGTAAGGTATATGTGACCGATAAAGGCAAAACATCCTTCTTCTTCTACTACTACTACTACTACTACTACTACTACTTCGTCTTACAAATGTTTCTTTATAACAAATCTCACAATTGAAAACTATGATCAGAGTAAACTTTTGCTGCAATTTCTATGGCTTCCAGTGCCAGCCTTTCATTATCTGCAAATTCCCCTAATTCCAAGCATGTGATTACTTTGCTAGACTTTAGAATTAGTGTATTCTTTGTATTTCTTTTATTCCAGTGCCAGACAGTTTAACACACAAAAGCATCAGGGGTTCTGTGACTATTCACATGGCATTTGTTGTTTTTGTTTTTTTTAACAACCACTTTCACTTCTCTTTCCCTCAGGAGATAACATTCTTACAGCCCTGAATGTGGCTCGAGCATGTGGAATGATGTCCTCGCATGAGCAGATTATTTTTGTTCATGCGTCGCCCCCTACTGCCAACTCAATGGCATTGTTACGATTTCATCAAGGTGATGGTGCGCCTGCCGTCGTCAGCACTCAAGAGACCGTGGATATTCTGGAACAGGTTCTTATACAGGACTTCATTTATTTTAATGCTTTGAAGCAATGAACAAGATTATCATGTATTGCTTTCTTTATAGAAAGTAAATTTGTGCTATACCTTGCATAATTTTAATTGGGTTGCAAAAGTATTGTATATTCCTGAAAGCTTTCTCTCTGTTCCATAGGGCCTGTACCAGAACAGTATTAAGTATCATCTGGCTATAAATGGAAAGTCCTTTGCAGCTCTGTGTGATTATTTTCCAGAACAACTACCTAAGGTATATTACTAAACTGGATGTACTTTCATCACAGACCGATTGCTTTCTAAATTGGATGTGAACAGACTGTGTGTGTTTGCGTGTGTGTGTTTGCGTGTGTGTGTTTGCATGTGCGCGTGCGTGCGCATGCGTGTGTGTGCGTGTGCTTACTGCAGGTTCTGATGAAAGGAACAGTGTATGCCCGGATGTCTCCGGACCAGAAGACTCAGCTGGTTAAAGCGCTACAGAAACTGAAGTAAGAGGACACGAGCTATTTGAAGTGTTTGCTTAAACACCAGACATGTTTAAAACACTATAAACCTTTCTGTTATATACTGATAGAGACGTTTTAAGCCTTTAATTCAGGTTTCATTAGTTGTTTTCAAAGTCGGGTCTGTGAGATTCTGACAGGGGTCTGTGATTTAAAAAGAATTTTGCAAGACAAAAAGTTTTATTTACTATTGGGTCTTTAGAGTTATTAGTTGCAATGACTCGTCACTTGAATTGTATGGGTTTAATCCAAACTGAAAACAAGTAGCCCTATCAAATAATGTCAGATTGAACCTACTGTGAAATAATAACAATAATAAAAAAAAAACTAGACTAAAATGTTCAGTGGTTCCAATAAATACTGAGGCCATTGTTTGTGCGTGAAGTTTTACTTCACAAGCTGATTAATACTGTGTGTATTAGAAACAGTGAATTTAAAACAAAACATATTTACATCTTTCTGTATGACTTTATTTATTGTTTTATTTTGTGACCTTGTTAATTGTTTGGTCTTCAGATTCATTTCTTTTTCCATGTCTCGTGTATTAAATATAGTGCTATCTACTGAGAGTAGAACAATTCCGTGTTCGTGTATATAAGGGAGGGAGACTTCGTACTAGAAAAAAAAAAATCCTACAACACATTTATTTCTGCCAACAAAATAGAAGCAAAACCATTAAGAACTGTGAGGAAAATATATTTATTTTATATTTATTTCGTTTGAAAGCTCAATTCAGAAGTTTTGAGACATTTATTTAACATTTAAAAAAGGTGTCTCGTCCATGGGAGAATCTTCAGTATGATTCAGCAAGATTCTGCTTTCTGTTTTTTCTAGTAACATGAGTAACTGTGGGTTTTCATTGTGGTCTGTATTTAAAGACAAAGAAGGAGACTGCTGAATAAATATAAGTATTATAACATAAGTAATAACAGGAACTAAATTGTTTCGGTAAAAGACATTTCACTTCCCGTTGAGCTGCATCACAACACCCCATTGTGGATTTTCTTCGTCATGGTTCTGTTATATACGTTTGTGGATTTGTATTATTTCAGATAAAGGTTATCAGTGGAAGCAAATGAAAACTGCTTTATCAACAATAGTTTAGGTCTCTAAAGCAACCACCGTTTGAATTACCACAAGCCTTGTTGAGATTTTCTCAAAGACGATACAGAAAAAAAACATTTCTTCTTTCAGTTTTAGTCAGAGCTATAACAAGTGACTCATTATCATGCTGGCAAACCATGCTGTGAAGCTGTGGCTGTGAAGATGTTTACTTCTATGTGTACTTTCCTCTCTCTTGTGCTTTCCCTCTCTAGTTACAGAGTGGGCATGTGTGGGGACGGAGCTAATGACTGTGGAGCTTTGAGGGCTGCTGATGTCGGAGTCTCTCTGTCTGAGGCTGAGGCTTCTGTTGCCTCTCCCTTTACCTCCAAATCTGACAACATCAGCTGTGTTCCTTTGCTGATCAGGTTGGAAAGAAGAGTTGTTCTTTCTTGTCACTGAATCATACGTGCATAGATATTTTCTTTGCAGAATAATTTCTTTGCGGTTTTTATTTAAACAGGGAAGGAAGATGCTCGCTGGTGACGTCGTTCAGTCTTTTCAAATATATGGCATTGTATAGTTTGATCCAGTTTTCCTCTGTACTCATCCTCTACACTGTGAGTGTTTTAATGTTTTTATTATTACGCTTATCTTAAACCGTGTACATTAGTTTAACAACACTTTATTAAACCAACCATATTAACATATTTCTACACCAGTTCCATAAACCCAGTATACTCATGCTCTGTTCACTGCTGCCCCTTTTTCTGGTTTTCTGCTTATGTATATTATCACCCATATTCTGGTTGGAAGCCAGAGTGTTAATAAGAAATGGAGAGATTATAATATTATTAGAGTTGAAGTTTAACATCGTATAGAGTTGACATTAATCTCCTTTATTGAATGTGTTTTTGATTTTGATGCATGTTGTCTTTTTTTTTAAGAAATTCATTTACTTTTCTGGCTTAGGTGAAAACAAACTTAGGTGATCTACAGTTCCTTTTCTTTGACTTGGCCTTGGTGACCGTGCTCGCTATAGTGATGGGTCGAGGCGGCCCTAGTGATAAGCTTCACCCCCAACGCCCCCCCGCCAGCCTCCTAGCTCTGCCTGTTCTTTCTGCTTTACTCCTCCACACAATACTGCTCATCCTGGGCCAGGTGTCTGCTCTGCTCATCACTAAATCACAGGAATGGTGAGTCTGAGAAATGGCTTTATAGTTGTTTATCGTTTTTAGTTCTGAGATTTATTATGCTCCTTTGTTGCTCTTCTGTAGGTACATTCCTCTCAATTCCACTGTGTCTGGAGCAGAAAATTTGCCAAACATGGAGAACACAAGTGTGTTTGCTGTCTCGGGGTTCCAGTACATCATCATGTGTATAGTTGTGACAAAAGGCTACCCTTACAAGAAACCGCTTTACATAAATGGTGATTATATAATCCAAGGAACATTTTGGCGTTTGAGCCTTTTGATATTTGGAGTCATCGAAACCGTACACCGTACCGTCAAAGACATTCTTGATAAAGGCTGATTTAGTACAACTGCAAAAAAAGGTAGCCAATAATAAAGTTATGTCTGAAATGTTTAATTAAAATGTCAGTATATTACAAGAGTACTGCTACGGCTCTTGTCTTAAAGCCACCAGGCACAGGATTTACCCAAAGCTCACAGGACTGCTACTAATACGGTAATGCAAATGAGGGACTGTAAATAACTCGAGGTAATGGACAAAATAAAATCCTTATTACCTCAGGCTCACTTTGAAGTATGCTTCTGTTTATTCAAGCCCATTTTCCGCACAAGGATAGATCACACTGATTCATGGCACTCATTTTCTGTAATGGTACATCTGTCTTTAAGGATCTTCAGCATTTAATCTGACATGGAGAACACGTTGTCATGGTGTTTTAGTCTTCAGCCATGGTTTCTTTGGAATCGTCTCATGCAGTCTAACAAGTAAAAAAAAATCTTAAAAAGGCAGCTGTAATCGCACAGAGGAAAACAGGCTTTAAGTCTAATTCTTCATACTGTATTTTCTACATATTGCATGAGTTTGTGTTTTAACTTCTCTCAATATTTCTCTTGTTCCTTGTAGTTGTTTTTCTATTCGTGCTGCTGGTCCTGTTTACGGCAATGATTTTGCTGGTTCTGGTCCCCGGTAACTTTTTTCACAAAGTACTGCAGCTGTATATCATTAACGACATGAACTACAACCTCTTATTGGTGGCACTTGCTGCGCTCAACTTCTTCATATGCTACTTGTTGGAGGTAACAAGAATAAAAGATTGTCAACCTGCCCAATACCAAACCAGCTTTTGCTAGTGACTGTGCATTATTGTTAATTTGTGGTTAACATTTGTGTAGTCGGATATAGGATTTGCTCTAAACCGTGATGTTTTTCCGTCTTTAGGTTCTTATTGACAAGTTTGTGCCAAACTGCCTCCGTACCCTTCGTGGAAAGCGGGAATCGAAAAAGCAGTACAAGCGTTTGGATGCCCAGCTAGCAGAAACTCCATCATGGCCGCCGCTGGATCAGCTGCTTCACCCATCACAGTGTACTGCCATCGGAGTTAGCTAGCATAAGCCTTCTGGAGCAATAATAATTAAACAATTGTTATTTTCCAAAGCTAAAAGTGCCACTAATTGACTACTACCTCCTAATGCATAGATAGTAAAGTCATAATATAATACTTGATAAAATTCTCTTCACGACTCGGTAAAACATTCTCCTCTGGGAGAATTTCTTGAAGAAATGCACATGCTCCTTAAGACTTTTCCCTACCTACAGCACCCCTCTTACTGTCTTCCAACAAACTACAGTCCTCAGGCCTGCTCCCTCTTTTCCATACCTTCTCCTTGACATTCAGCAATAACCTCCAACACACCAGGGCCTGCCATATAACACGTGCTGTAAATGTAATGTTGGACACTTCAAGACACTCTTTGACTGCAGCTCGATTATGTAGCAGCAGATGGGAGGGGCTACTAGGATGAATGTGAAGAAATTTTCAAGATGACCATCGGTGTTCCAATGGAAAAGACATCTTCCAAATTCATGAAGGGATACTACCTGTATGATTATCATACACCAAATGATACAGTACATGGTGTGTAGTATGTCATTTGCAATGAAGCTACTGACTACATCCTCAAACTTTCAGTTCTGCAACTATTTATACCTGGAAAACTTGGGCTTAAATGAAGAATTGAATCAGGTGCCAGAATGCGTTGTGCACTGTGATGGCATCCAGTGCTGTTAATGGGAAATACACTCATGAAAATTGAGATGTTGATCTAAATGTCTACCGCCTATTATATACGGCACTGTTATAATTAAAAATAGTGTGTGTGTGTGCGCGCATGTGTGTTTTTATGTTATATGTGTGTTTATATGTATATATAAACACATATATAAACACATGCGCGCACACACTATTTTTAATTATGATAACAGTGCCGTATATAATAGGCGGTAGACATTTAGATCAACATCTCAATAAATATATATATATATATATATATATATAAAAATTCAGGACTCACACTTATGTAATGTAATAAAAGCACTTTAAAGAAGTTCTTAATCCTCATCTTTATTTATATTTGCAAATGTGAATATTAGCATTTCTAAAATATACAAATGTAAAGCTTTGAATTTCAATACTTTAAAAAGTCTTTATTAAATGGGCTTTTTGTAAAGTATTTACAAGTAGGTGTCCATGTTCACACACAGCTCATGATAAATCGTTCTGGTTTGTCTGATACAGTAGAACAGTTGGACATAATAAAGATTAAAGGGCATATTCCCATACAACCATTAAGTTTTTTTAAACAATAGACAACATAGCAGAGATCCATTGTGTGTGTGTGTGTGAGAGAGAGAGACAGAGAGAGATAGAGATATGCAATGTGCTAATATGGTGCTTATTGTTTGTTGAAATACAGCACTAACACTTTAGTGAACCAATAATTGTATGCATGATCTAATTTCTTAAAAAATAAAAAATAAAAAAAATTGTTTCTCATAGGATATCCAGTATTCCAGTTTGAGGTGACATTCACCACGACTAATTTAGAAGTTATTTAATAGATATTTGATTACAGTCAGTGTCCTGAGTTCCTACTTCAGCAAATAATCTAATAATTATCAGCAGATACAAAAAAAGAGAAGCAAAAAGGAACCAGCAATATCTTTCCCATTGCATATCTCCCTTTGATATCTCCAGCACCACAAGCATTTACATTTCTCTTAATTTGTAACCGATAAAGTTTAATATTCCTACCTTCCCACAGAATATAAAAAGGCAGTTATTTTTCCCCCCTCTACTAGTTGTTTTTATTCTTCATTTCCTTTATGTAGAAACCAGAACAGCCATAGGAAGACCCAAGATTAAAATAATAATATTAACAACAATTGTAAACAAAACTTAAGAGACTTGTTTCCACAAAACCCTCACCATTCCCTTCCCCATTAAAAATGTATGGCATTTAGCTGACAAGGTTAAAATGAAATAGACCAAACATAACTAATACAAAAGCTTGTCAAGAGCAGTCCGGAAAAGAAACTAAACGAGACATGAAAGAGAAATATCCTTAATATTATTGCTGACAGCTGGTGACCTGTGTAACATCTTACAACACTTCCAGCACAGCCTCATCATAATGTGGCATCATACTCTGCTTCAAATGTCTTCCTTAAAGAGCGACCATGACTGATCTCGAGACCGCTTCGAGGTCAAAAGCTGTCCGCTGGTAGACGGGTCACCAGTCACAGTAAGTTAAGGTGTAGAGGGAAACTGATTAAGTGTTTATTTTTTTTGGGGGGGGAGGAGGAGGGGGATCACAGTGAGCAGTGTCTGGAAGAAGTCCTCATCACAGTGTAAATTTGCTCTTCCATGTTGTATTTCCTCCCCTTTTACATTCCACACTGGCTCAGGAGACCTGATAAGTGAGGATGAGGTTTTCTTCTCATTTCAGGAACATCCCACATCCTAAATATTGTTTTAAAAAAATATCCGCATTTAAACCGTTTTTTTTTTTAGGAGATGGACCGAAAGCTCTCCTTTTCTCCTGGGCCTTCATTATTCCTATCTGCGCTGGCGAAAGCCTTGTGTACCATCTGGACCTGCTGGCTGTCGAACTACATGGTTGTTTGATCTTGTGTCCTCTGAAAGTGTATGGCTTCCTGCACGTGGTGACCTAAATATAGAGATAGTTTAAGCACAAGTACTACGTTTTAGCTAGTAATGTATTTGATTAAGCAAATAAGACGCAAATCAGCTAAAAAAAAAAAAAAAAAAACTGCATACAGCTAAAACTTGAAACTCTGAATCTCTGATCATGCCTCTCAACTCACAATTCCTAGTCGAAAAGTCAGGAAGTTTTACTGCTAAATCAATAACACTTCATCAGCAGCAGCCAAAATAGTCTATTTAACTAAGTTATATTGTATACACACAAGTATTTGCTTTAGATCAACCAACATCGAAACATATTTGCTTGTTTGTATAAATCTGGCAATACAGATTACTGTATGAACAAGAAAATACACATCACACGTCACCGCTAGAAAAGAAAAAGACCAACTTGGAGGCATCTGTGTTTTTTTTTTGTATGAAGGTCAATAATGACGTCATTTCAAGATCTCACTTCCGACTTAAGTTGAACACAAAAGTCTCCTTTACAAAAGCTCTCAGTTCTGTGGCCTGGAAAAACCTTTCTACTGGCTTTACTAAACGTCTCATGCACAAGCTGCAGCATTTTATAGTTAACACCAAAAGTGTACAGGGAGAAATTTCCATTCAAAAATTTTATTCTGGGGAAGCAGAAGCATCCTGGACGTTTTGACGAGCCAGTATTACAGCAAGTGTCAAAGTAGCTATCTAAAAACCTGTCGACACATAACTACACGACAACTTGGTTTCTTGGTGCTGTGACGACTGGGGGCTCGATCATACACTCATCATACATTCGATCATAGAAAGGCTACAGATAGACTGACGATTAAAGATTCAAAATTAAACAAATACATTTCAACAGTGAAACACATTTAAGGAACCAACTATAAGAACACACGAGTCAAATGATTTTAGTAGCAGAAAAACACATTCAACTTTTTTCAGCCACAATAACATCTAATAGGTTTCCCCAAAGCACCCAGATTTACCCACAACTGGTGTATCATGTATGAAATAATAGACAAGAATATGCATAAATTACATTACGCATAGAAATAGTTCTAAAAAAAAAATGTAAATTACCTCTCTGACGTGGGTCTTTCCTGAGGTGTGTCATCAGCACTGCCTAGGATCCGTTTCCTGGCTTCGGCATATTCCGCCTCCCTCTGAGCTAAAGACTTCACTTGTGGTGAAGGTCGGCTCTGTGCTACAGACGGCCCCAAGGATCCGTTGCTGGTGGGTCGTTTCAAAATTCGGATCTGTGGAGGTGGTGCAGCTGGAAGCGAGTCGTCTTGGATCATAATAGTTTTTATTGGTGAGCGACTGGAACTCCCACTCGAGAGTCTGCAGGGAAAGCAAGAGTTACTTAGGACGGAGGAAAACTCGACGAGTAGGAACAGAATGTCTTAAAATGACACTTGCCTCTCTTTTTGACTGATGCGTAGTTTCTCCTCTAACCGTCTCTCCATTTCCTGAAATAAGAGATTTGAGGTTGCATAAATGCTTTCCCCAAGTACAGGCAAAAAGAGTATACTTTCAAAACATTAAGGCTAGTATTTGCTTGCACAAGGAGCCTCTGTGCCACAGTATCAAGTATCGCAGTTTCACTGGGTTATTTATACATGCTTAGTACAGCAGCTAAATTAACAGCAGGGATGAATTTCAGTTCTGAGATTTAGCTGCTTGACAAGCAAGGACATTGCACATACACTGACAAATATCCACAGTATTACAACAAAACAGTCACTGATTTCTCTCACAACCCACTCCTCATTCACTGTCAATTTTATAAACACTGTATATAAACTAAAATGCTGTCAGTTCTTTGAGGAAAAAAGCACAAGCCATAAGTTGTAGTTGTTTTCTCATATTGTACATAAAGAATTTTATTCGAGCCTGAATAAAATCTTTTTTTTCTCCTCTAGCTATGTTTTTCCCACACGTGCTACAGTAGCAGTAGACCTATTAAAAGAGTGCTGGGCTTTATTTTGCCAGGTTTTGTCAGTGATTTCCTATTCCTGATTCTGATAAGATATCACATCTGCTTGATGAATCTGCATTGAAACTAAATTAAAACTAGCTCTGCTTACAGCAGCACACACCTTGGTTAATGTGTGTAGTGCAGCAGGTGATGGAACAGTTACACCAACAAGGTTCAAACCACTTCCTTGAAACAGGCCAAGTTTAAAAGTAGCCAAAAACAAAATGAAAACTCGTTTTGCTAAAGTCAATATGGAGTATGGTTATATTTGTATTTTTCTGCAAGACATCGTCTGGCACATCTAATTAAAAATCTTGCTACGCACCTAAAATGGACCTGGGTTTGTGTAGAAAACTCAGTTATTAAATACAAGAGACTTATAAAACGAATATAACATCAATTTATAAATGCTTTACAGATCTATAGATTTAAAAACGTTTAAAACCTGTGGTCTATTAAACGACATGACAGTACTATTAAAATTGTTCTGATTATTTTCAGTCTTCTTTACAATAAGCCTCAGACACTCTAAAGCGTCACATCTATTCACTTGCTCATTTCCTCTATGTAAAGCTCAAGGTACAAGATAAAAATACACTTTAATTAGGAAACGTGAGGTTGATATAAATCAACATTTTAACGCACAACACTGAAAGAGGTTTAGATATCAAATCAAATAGCAGAGAAGGAAAACGATATCTTCTTAATATGGATAATATTTAAAGTGTTCATTTGTAATTCCCTATTCTAAAGCCTGGAGAGAGGCAAAAAAAAAAAAAAAGTATCTGCCTTTATTCCGGTGTATTTAAAATATATACTAATTCATGGAAAAGACGCTAAACTGCTAGCAGCAGCAGCAGCAGTCATGGCCACAGTGGCACTCGTTCTGCCACTCGGTATTTTTTGTCATCCAACTAACTGAGCGGCGGTAGTTCAGGTCAAAGTATTGTAAAAGATTCGTTGAGTAAAAAATATAACAATTTAACTACTCCTAAGATACAATTCAGCAAACTATTCCGTACAAGCGACTGAAAAAGTCGTTTTTCTTATTCAAATTACACACACAGCTACGAGCTAAACAGCTAACTGTATAGCTAGAAGATAAAACTATTAATTAAACCACCATTGTATGTTTTGTCATATATTATTAAAGTATGCTAACTAGGTATAATAATAAAAAAAACTATTTTTCTAATAAATTCATGTTTTGAACCTTAGTATTACCCAATACAGAAACATTTCCCCCGCGGCCTAAATGGCTAACTTTCTTTCCCTTCCGATATCACGCCCTACAGATCCAGAGCTAACTGACCCGCGTCCCAGAGAGCCTCTTTCAGCCAAACAGCTGTATACTGGTCTCATATTTACCCCACTATCGGCAGCGTCTTCCCAGCTTTCAGCGATCTCCTCATCTTCCATGTTCCTACACTTTGCTAGCTAATCACTAGCTTCAGGGGGTTCCCTTTACTCATCTACGTGCGAAAGCACATTTTCTTTTTCTACACCCGGAGTAGCCGCTTCAGTGCGTGTGTGGATCGGAATCCTGAACGCAATCGCCACCTGCCGACAGGAGTACAGCATTTATTTGACGTCACTTACCGCTGCATGTTGTATCGTTCCGCCATCTTCCCAAGGTTTAAACGATTATATATTTACATCATATAAACACGTTTACCCACACTGAATATGCAAGCGCAGTGCTGCAATGCATGAGACTATATACCCCTCAGTATTATTTTTTTTTAATAACCTCATTATAATGTGAAAAACATAACACATCATTGTTACGAGAAATTAGACCACAGCCATAATAACATAATAACACACATAACCGTGTGTTAATTAGACCACAGCCATTTCTGAACGTATTAAACACCATGCCTTTGAATAGCTTATAGTTAAATATTGTGTTGAATGTCTGAGGGACATGTTAGTTCATGTTACAAGTGGAACAACTCTCTTAGCTCTGCTGTTAAATTAAAATAATGTACAAAATGAGATTCTCCAAACAGTTTAGACCAAATATTTCTTATATGTTGTGTACAAATTACAACTTACACATGCTTTCTGTGTTTGACACTAATTTACTGTTTTAATGCCCTTGGAACTAAACTGATCATTGTATCAGCTCTTTAGGTCACGGCCAGCAGAACGAAAGGCATTAGAAATAATGATAGTCATTACTCACTTGATGATTACATAAGAGATGGAGAACTGAAACATGACCTTTGAGACAGTGCTTATCTGACCTACAGCTTTGCACACCAGCTACAGATAATGCTTTTAAACAGGAGAGAATTTCAAACACCACCACAAAATAGCTACAAGGTAAGCAAAACATTTATGTAATTTCTTTGAATTTAACCGTAGATCATTTTTGTGAAGTCATTCAGACTCATATTAAATTTATGAATTGCTTTTTTTTTTTTAAAGACGGAGTAAAGTGAGATGTTGTCCTTCATTTCCTGGTTTATACCAAGTCTTCCCACTTGGCTAATACCTCATACAAATCCTCTAGACTGTATTTTACAAGGTAATTTTGTTAATTATTTGATTTGTTCAAGTGTATATTCTTTAGAACAAGATTTCTTTTGAACACTTTAAAATACAACTGATTAAAATGTGGAGATGTAACTATTATAATTATATATTATAACTTTTATACAGATTGACATATGCAGGTTTAAGGAATACAGTTTGTTACTTGTTACAGCTTCTTTTTATTCTTGCACAGATTAAAGAATTTGTGCTTGATTAAACCAGACAATATTATGGAGCAAATTATAAATATGAAAATATCTTAATTGTGCATAATTTATATTACCCTATCTAAATAAAACTAAAAAGAAGCAAACCATTATTTAAATACTAAGAGAAAATACACTGCTATTTTACTATCTGCTCTCTTCTACAAAAATGTAAACTCTATAGGAGAATTAAACCTTTACATCTTTTCATTTTAAATCTTTAAATTTTTCTACATAAATCTTTGCATCAGTCCAAATTCCTCAACAAACTAATCTTTAGTCTATTACTTCACCTCTCCTTCAGTTTTGGCCTGAGAATTTCATTCAGGTTTTGAAGTTTGTGCTGCTTTAAAATGTTCGGTTTCTTTAACTACTGCTTGATTCTAAGACTTATTTTGTGTGGAGCAATAACTTGGATAATGAACTTACTCCATGAACATTTCATAGATTACTGAATTGTAGGCTTTGGTGTTTCCATGATGCCAATAATACCTCTGATGATGATATCTATTTTAGTCCTTTGATGATAAAACAGCCTACTATCCACTATGAGCTTTACTTCATGCTCTGGTCACATGGTGTTTTCTGCTAAATTGTCCATCTCGTTATGGCAAGCTGACCTGTAATGCCTGGAACCAAAAGCTGCATTTTGGTGGTATTTCAAATCAAATTCAAATTCAAATTCAAATTTTATTTGTCACATACACAGTCATACACAGTACGATATGCAGTGAAATGCTTA
>JAOTRN010000019.1:6224931-6237238 GCA_028566695.1 Bagroides melapterus
GCTGTTTTCTTACTGTAACTGTTCCAGTTGTGGCTTCTCCAGTTGTGTACTTAGTATACAAGTTTTTCCACAAAGAATGCTGCGTAATTCCTCTAGATTCTTGGGTTTTCTCTGCAGATTTATTTCTCTCTCTCTCTCTCTCTCTCTCTCTCTCTCTCTCTCTCTCTCTCTCTCTCTGAAACTGACTCTGTCTCTGGTTATTTGTATTTACATTCAAGGCATTTGGCATATTCCCTTATCAGTTTTTAAAAACTAGGAGGAATTATACGTGATACCTAGGCTCTCCACAGAAGTAACCCCTGTGTTGGAAACACTGCTCAGTTCCCTTTTCTCTCACTTGGTATTCTTTCTTTTATTTTAGCTGTTCCCAGTCAAGGTTGTGTCTTTAAACATCAATAGCAGGTCACACCCTTGGCAGGGATGTGATTTGACTCCTACAGAATTTACATATTGCTAGCGATCCTCTCGCTGGTTGTGGTATTTTGGTTATTACAGCCGAGATGTAATGACAGACTTAGTGGAGATTTTAGTGTAGTGTTTAAAAGCAACAAATGAAATGTAATTAAGAAATGTCAATTAGTGTCAATATCAGTTGGAATTAAATATTTTAAATTTTAGATTTCCAGAGGTCCCCCAGGATATCCCCAAGTTCTGTTATTTTCCTTATAAGGTAGCCACTATTTAAAGGTTGAGACTAATTGGTTGAGATTATAATCATTTTAGGTAATTCATGCTATAAAGCATATCTTAATAGTCAATTATATTTTAGGCTAAATGGTTTCATTATAAGAACAGGAGGTAATGTATCTTTATGAAGAAGAATAAGCCAAGAATGGGCAAGTGAGTTAGCAATCACTGATTTGTACAATGGAAAAGAATAGCATTATTAATCTCTATTAAATTCCGAATATTAATAAGCATCTTTACCTTCAAACATCCATCCATACATTTAGCTCTACAGATAAAATAAAAGTGTGTCTTTTTTTTCGGCAAGCATCCTACACTTTTGTACAACAAAGCACCTTTGAAAATACTTGTGTGAAACCCTGTTAAATATCATCTGACTTCCCACATGTCTTTTTCCTCATTAGCATCAAATTTTAAGTGGGTGCTTCTGTAGCGTTATTTGTGGCATGACCAAAATGAGCAGGTCTTTTATTTGTCTGTTGTTATGGTAGTTTAGCATTAGCTTGAATTTTCAGTTGCGCAATTTGGATTGTTTTCTGTTTTCTGTCTTAGACTGTGTGAAATAATTCTTAAAATCCTTTGTCATACAGGTTTAGTTGAAATTAATTTTAGTAATAGAATTAAGTACCTCAGCATGCAAGTACATCTAGTACTCATGTTGGATCATCTGAAATGGCAATGAACCAGTATTTTGGCCACTATCTAATCTTTCAATTAATAATAATAACAAAAATAATAATATTATTAATAACAATAACCATAATAATCGTTATTATGATTGTTATTGTTATTATTATAGATCTATAAATGCAGATAATGTATTATTTTGAAAGAAATATGACTCAATCAATGTAAAGTAAAGTAAAATGGAAACAGTGCAGCAGAATGCTGTGTATACATTCAGTGTAATGTATATAATTATCTAAAATCTAATATGTATTGCTTGTCCTTTAATAGATATGGACGAGTGGAGAGCGTCAAGGTCCTTCCGAAGCGTGGATCTGAGGGTGGAGTGGCTGCCTTTGTGGACTTTGTGGACATTAAAAGTGCACAGAAGGCTCACAATACTATTAACAAGATGGGGGACAGAGACCTGCGGACTGATTACAATGAGCCAGGGACTATTCCAAGTGCTGCACGAGGTCTGGAAGATAGCCTGACTATAGCAACACGCGGGCGCGATGTATCGGGGTTCACAAGGGGGGCAGGGGCCACAGTTTATGGGCCTCCTGCGTCACTTCACAGCAGAGAGGGACGATATGAACGCAGACTAGACGGGTAAGTGGACATAGTTTCTCTGAAGCCTAGGGAACCACACGTTTCTTGTAGCTTGTATTTCTATTCTAAGCGTTTTAAGGGCAGGGCAAGAGAATTAAATGATTACGACTATAGAAATTAGAAAGCTTAAGTATATGATTATTATTGAGTTAAGCTACTATACAGAGTTTAGAACATGGCATAGAAAGAATCATCTCTGAATCATGTGGCTGTGAATTGGATATTATAGAGGACAGATTCAAGGGCATATGTTGTTATCATATTATGATGTCCTAGGACTTCAAGCAAAGGGAAAGTCCACTGTATTGCCCTTACCTGGGATTTCCCTGACCTGGAGTACAGTACTGTCCATCATGGATTAATATCTTACTATCTTTGTATTTTATTATGACACACCTTAGAATATTGTGGTACTCATTTGTGACCTATTATTGGTAATTGGATTAAAGAAACAAGAAAATGGGTGGTTCTTAAATGATTGGACTCACTGGATGGTGTTCAACGGATTTACATTGGATTAATGCAGACAAACACAAGGATATTTTGTCTCTACAGAGGTACCATTTTTTCTTTTTCCTTTGGAATTGTGTGTTATTAAAATTCTGGCATTAATTACATGGGAGACTTCTGCCATTGGTCATCATGGCAGAAACTGACAGAAACAGTGAGCAAACATCTTTATTTATTACTTTATTTTTAGACCATTTTCATTTTATTTCTGCTTTGTTATTTTTGCTGATAATCTCCAAAGAGTAAAACACTGTATACTGGATATAAAGGAGTCTACGGTCCAACCGACTGAAGATGGAACATAATTCATTTTTGGATCATGAAAGTAAACTGAAGATGGAGGTATGGTTTTGCACTGGGTGAAGTTAATCATATCACCATGGATTTCAGATTTGGATTATCTCTCCAATGCTTGATCTGGAACTACGAATGACTTTGGATACAGCACTAACTGCACCAGAACTCAACCAAAACAAGGAATTTTTGAGTCACCTACGGAACTAATACTCTGGCAGTGGATATATTACTAGAGATCCAGAAGTTACATTTGGAAAATATTACCTTGGGATTAGTAAACATTTTTGAAAAAAGGACTTGGATTATACTTTTTTAATATTTTTCCAATTGTTTCCAAGGATGTACTTTCTGGAATCAAACCAAAGAATCAAGGACCTCTTTTAATCTTGTTGTTATTATTATTATTAATTTTTTTTGGGGGGGTCCATAAAGAAAAACTTAAATCTGTGGCCTTATGGAGTGATATATGAATATACAGTATATGATGTATTTGTAATATGAAAAAGTCTCAATCCACAAAGACACAAAGAAATCAAGAAATTCAAGTCATTTTTTACAGAGTGGATTTATTATCATTTCTTAAGACCTCATACATTTTTGACTTCACGGACATTTCTTGACCCACTCAATATTTGGAATATTTCTGGATTAAACCAGCCCCAAGATAAGGATTATTTCTTCTTTTTTCTACCATTTTAAAAACATTCTACATTTTTACCTTTTTTTTGCTCACAAAGTTCTGTCTCCCTAAATTGTATTTGGAATTGTAGGTCGAGTTACCACTGTCTGAAAAGGTTGGTATGTTCTGCCCTGTGTATTTTAGCCGTTCTCTAACTCCTAGTTTAATCCTGTGTCTTTCTTTCTTTTCCCACTAACAGGCTGTTTTTGATAGCTATTGGCATCTCATTTTGCTGTCCTTTCTCTGTGACTCTCCCTGGCTCTTTGCCCTTTGCTCCCCCATATACATTAAAATAAAGGATATGAGTAAAAAAATAAGAATAAAAAGCTAGAAAAAAAATCAAATAATAAAAATGGCTAGTAAACTATTCTAAAATGTATTTGGATGTGAACGGAGAAGATGATATAAAAGCTGTGGAGGGGTGATTGGCACAGTGCCTTACTTACGTTTGCTATTTATTTATTTATTTATTTTTTTTTTATTAGAGTGGACTTTATACTGTAAAGGCTGCTCACAGTCAGGTTACACCACAAGTCTTGTACAATTACTAAATACAAAAATTAAAAAAAAAATTAGAGTTTTAAGGATTTGAACAGAAAAAAAAAAAAAGTTTAATAGCATGGTACAGCGAGCAACAATAATCCTAAAAGCATATTTAATCATAATATTCAGCAGGCTGTCACAGTTTACAGTACATTATATGTAAATTTGATTACAGTAATGGACACAGTATTTAAAACAATATATTCTTAAAATGTATTTCAGATTTTTATTTCAACCTGTCCATTTAAATCCCCTAAACCCCAAAGCTATAGGCATGACCTTCAAAATGTTAATGAGCGTAATTGTTTTTTGACTAACACGTTATTGCTATAAATAAGGTTAATAAAAAGCCGTAGATCTTGCTTGCTAAATTACTAATGTGCTACACCACCTTAGTCACTTCAGTGCAAAATTGAAATTATGCCTGCATATATCTGACAGCATGTTTTATGGCTCGCACTATCACACAAGTTTTAACAAGGTTTCATGAGCATGAATTTTTTTTCTTGACTCTGAATAGTGCATTATATTGACCTGAAATACCTCAGTTTAGATGAGTTATTATTACCTTTTTTTCTTTTAAATCAATAAGACTTAATCAGGAATATGATCAAGGGAATAGTGAAGTTAAATAGTGTATAAATGTCCACAGATACACATTTTCCAATGCAAATTAAACATTTTTAATGTAAAATCATTTCGAAGTTGTATTATTATAAGATATGGTAGTAATAATAATATATGTGATGTGAATGTGGCATAACTGATAGCTGCATTGATATAGAGAGTTTATAAATTCAGTTAAAATCTGAATTTATTTTAGAGTACAATATTACCATAATTAGTCATACAGACTCTGCTGTGTTGTGTTTTCTTTTCCCATTCTGAGAACTTTTATTGTGAAAAAAGCTTCACAATATGATATGCTCACAAAGGAATGGTGAAACCAGTATTATAGCACAGTCTATATATTGATTAAATGAAATAACATGTAACATACATGTAACCTGAGACGCAAATGGCATAAATTATTAGTTCACATCATAATAACATTCCTGTAATTCTCTCCATCCATCCTTCGTCCTTCTCCATGTCTCCTTAGGGCTTCAGAAAGTCGGGAACGCACTTACGATCACAGTGCCTATGGACACCATGAGCGAGGCTGTAGCAGCAGTAGTTTTGATCGCCAACGTCACTACGATACGGAATATTATCGGGACCCTCGGGACCGAACTCTTAGTGGAGGTGGTATTGGGAGTGCTAGTTCCTCTAGTGCAAGTACAGGAGGAGCTTCTTTAGTGGTCACTGGAGGGTCTGGAGGAACAGGTTCAAGCAGCAGTGCTGCTGGCGGAAGCAGTGGTAATGCTGCTGGAGCAGGAAGTGGGGGGTCCACATCAGGTGGTGTTAGCTTTTATGGATCTCGATGCCGGAGCCCTGGTCGCTTTGAGACTACAGAAACACGTTATGAGCCCCGTGCACGTGAATCGTATACACTGGCCAGCGTGGTACACCGGGATCTCTATCGGGAGGAACGAGGCAGACGAGGAGATAGGACTTATCGCCACAGCCGCAGCCGGTCTCCACACACTTCACAATCACACGCTGTTTCACCACAGAGGTTGACCAGCCCGGGAGCAAGACCCCCACATTCCCCAAGTGGATCTGGATCCCGTAGCCGGTCTTCTAGTTCTGACTCGGCCAGCAGCACCAGTAGCAGTGGCAGTGGCAGGTCAGTGAAAAACCTCATCTTTTTTTTTTTTTTTTTTTTAACTTGACTTTGTATTTTTTTAACTTGACTTTGTATAGTTTGTATAGTTTTTCTTGGACTCCAGATAGTTTCTGATAAAACATTTAACTGTCAATTTCATGTTGGAAGCTGCTTACTTGCTTTTTATTACCGAATTTGCTGTCCATGTCATTTATTGGTGGTTTCCGTTCTTGTTTCTTTCATTGGAATTAGCAGTCAGATAGCAAGATGTTATCTTATATAGTTCTTCCTTCACTGCTACTAACATGAGCTAATAATGTTGCAGGTGAATAAGAATGCATGGTAGACTTTTCCTGTTTGGCAAGTGAAGTCATGTAGTTTGTAGGAAACATCTAGAACATGTAACATGTTTGTCTCATTTTGTATAGTGTATATCTTATCAAGGAGTTGAGATGATTTAGTAAGATTAAAATAGCAATTGTAATTTAATTAATCAATAAATTCTCCATCTGCACTTTATCTAATACAAAAAAATCAATCTTTTAATAAGTTATTGTAGAAATAAAAGTATAATTCTTCTCTCACCATACACCAGACTTCTGTGGCTCGGTAAAAAGCCAATGTTTGTAGCAAGCACATTCTCTTTTTTTTTGCAAATGTAAATTACAGCTAGTAGCTCAATTGTGAGACAGCAATTCAATTGTATTTTGCCTTCCCATCCCATAGCTCTCAAATCTAGCACATATCAAATAAATCACCATTATCTGCTACCAAAGTCAGTCACCTTCATTGATTTCCTGGCTTTTTTACTCATTCAAACGTTTAACTCATTGAAACTGCCTACTTTCATAATTCTTGTAGCCTTGCTCAAACTACCTCATGGGTTCTTTCCGTCTGTATGCTTATGCAAAAAAAAGAAATACAGAAATACAATACTGAAATATAACATTGAACAAATTCCAAACACTTCGAAGATTTTCAAGCATCTTTTTTTAAACCATGTTTAAGAGAAGTATATCATTGCTACATAATGTAAGCTACGTTAGCTAGTTATGTAGCTAAGGTAATGTATAAGCTATTAGCATGTTTTTTCATGGTTTACTTGCACATCATAAGGGCATTAAGGCCTAATAAGATTGCTAATGCATTTTCTTGAATATATTGTATACTCAATGTTGTTTATTAATAAATAGCTTCATCTTTTCCTTACTATCCTTTGACAATATGTTGAATTAAAAAACAAACAAACAAACAAAACAAAAAAAAAAAACTAAAAAACTGGCCCAAACTGGGCATGTGTACCACAAACACTTATGTTGTTAAGGAGGAGTAACGTGTTACTTCTCCATCTTCTCTTTTCAAAGTCGTGTGGTTTTTGTGCCTTTTCACCTCCAAATGTTTTGATGTTTTTAAATTTTCTACCATTTTTAAAATCTATCTTTGCACCTTTAGAAGGTTATTAGTTGTTTTTTGTTTTGTTTTGATATGCCAATAGGCACTGCTTTACTCCAGAATTACAAAATTTCCCTAACGATATATTTTGCATGTCTCATTTATCATGCAGTAAAAATATAGACTTTTACTGAGCAAAGATTCACCAATACCATAGTGGCACGTCACAGTTAATTCAAGTTATATATTTCTAAAGTATATTAATAATAATAATATGATATAATATATTAATCCTCAGTCTTGATTTAACACTAGAAATAAAGATTAAGTTTATTTTTGTTGACAATGGGCAAAAACCACTTGGTCCATTAAATCTGAAAGTAGATAGATTCCTTTCCAATGTTAAAACTTTCTTTATGTCTACAAAAAATATGTCTAATTATTACCCCTTTCTTTGTTTTCTTTATATTATGCACACACACACACACACACACACACACACACACATATAAATAACTCATAATAGTCAGTTAATTCATGTTTTATTTTAACATGAATAAAAATTAATCATTAAGCTAATTTAAACATTTAGCTAATTACACTATGCTGATATTAATAACAATTTGGAGTTTGCAAAAAAAATGTAATTTATGTGTTATGATTATTTCATTGTAAATGATCAGTGTTAAAATGTAGTTTAAAAATAGGCTTCCATCTAATTCTAGATTTAAATCTTTGCAAATGTACTCTGATATGTACTCTGAAATGTGTCTTCTTATTTATAGATACTTAGATATATAATACGATATATCCCAGTATTTGCATATAAGTGCTTTAATCTCCATTATCATTATGTTTATTCATTATTATGGTATGATTGGATTGAGTAATTCTGTGAACCATAGTTAATTGATCTACTTGCCATCATCAAAAATTGACAAAAAAAATTTAATTATGTACAGTAATTCACCAAACGGTGCTAAAATACTTTTTCCACCCTCATATCATTTTAAATAAATAGACCAGAAGTGGCTTCTGACTGCTTTCATATATGCAGCTGCTGTTACTTAGGAAGAAATGCTGTCATGTGTCAAGAAATTGTAAGATGCATGATTGTGACTGGCGTTTCTTTTTTTTTTTGCTGCCCACTTGTGCCGTGTGGGTGTGAAATCACCCCCACCCCCGTGAGATCCAGCCAGAACTGGAAATTTCCTGCTACCGCTGGATCACTGCCCACTCCCACAGCCCAGCCTCTGTCAGCACTGCTTCTGGATGAAAGAGAGCGAGAGAGAGAGAGAGAGAGAGAGAGAGAGAGATTGTTGGTGGGCAGTGCAGAGAGATGTAACAGAGATGAGAAAAGGAAGCAATGTGGATAGCAGAATATCCAGGAAAGGCAGTTATCTGTTAATTATTAATGCTGAAGCACAGTGCTATATTTATTCAGTACCTTTTTGTTATAGAACATGATCTCACAAGTGATTTCACAACATGATTGTCAAATTGTGACTGCGGTCTCATGTGCATAGCTAATACCCACAAGGGCTCCACTATCATCTCTGGCAGTTCTTGACCTGAGAATCCTACATCCCTTGTGGTTATTCAATCATAGAATAATGGTTAGATAAGTAACCTTCTATACCATGTAAAAAAAATATATATAAATTGCTAATACTGCACAAAAAAATTTACCCTTTTAAACATCTTTAAGAGACTATTTCTCGTAAATTGTCCCCTATGCATGGACAATACTGTTGCATCCATTGTTGGGAAGAACCTAGAAATAGAAGCTTCTGCACAAACTCTGAGGTATCCATTGTTTTGTGAGGTAAAGGATTTAATACCATAGTGAAAAAAATCTTTCCAGCTGTACCACAGTGACTTATTTTACTGTGACAGTAAGTCTGGTCTTATGGGTAGAATAGGGTGTTTGGCAATACTGGTTCTATAGTGTGCTCAGTGTATTGAAGTGCCTTTCATAACATGGACTGCAGACTGAAAGCATACAGCCGTAGATTTGGATTTTTAATTTACCAGCACTTCCGGTCCCAAAGACACAGTCTCTTCCCTGTCCATGGATCCCATTGGGCAGTGTGTTGACTTCATTTTTTCTGGTGTTCTTGAAGATTGAAGATTGGAATGATGTTCTTGACGATTTGACAATTCCTGGTGCATCCGATTGTATCAGCCTAGTAGATATGAAGTTTTCGCACATAGTCACTATGAATCTTTCCACTGCCAGAACTTGTTCTCCATCTCAACAATGCTTGCAATTTTAATCTCCCTCTGGTAGTAATGTAAAATACCACTGTGGTATTGGTCTGCACTGTGCTCACTTGCAGATGTTAAGCCATGTATACTTTTTGCAGAGCCAGCATTGGACCAATGTCTCATGGCATGCGTATATGCTCTTTTCATGGCCGACACATTCTTTTGTAGTATGGTGGACAGCATTCAGCCAATACTTAAATGATCTCAGGTGCTATGTTCCCAGATCTACCACTGGGCTTTGCCATTTTTTCTGTGAAGAAGTCTTAAAAGTCTGTGAATCAAGCAGTATGCCTGTGAACCGCACAGATGTTAGTATTCTTCTTGCAGTTGATTTGCACTGATAAAGGTTCCACATGTGAGTTCAGGAGCTCTGTCAGGTTTGTCACTTGTCCCTCTGTGTTAGGTGAGAGATCCTGCTTTAAGGTAACTTTAACACCAATCTTAATCACATTTAGTCCCACTACTGTGCTCCTGATTTACACAAAAATATTAACTGCTCTGATAACAACTTCATAAAACTTCCTGCTAAAGTGAACCGTAAGTTCAGAGAATAAGATTCAGCCACTGAGCTCTGTACTCCCTTGAGCTCTGTCCTTCCTAGCACTGCACTCCTGATAACAGGTCTTGTATTTGGCCCATGCTTGCTTAATTCTTAATTGTGATGCCATGAAGTCACTTGCTCTTCCTTTTCTGTGTATCTTATCATCAAAGTCTTCTGCATGCTTTGGTTCTTGCCGTGTCAGCACCAAAAGAAGCTGACCTTTTCCTTCCCAGTGGGTTCAGCAGCAATACTGTTTCTCCCTTCACTCTTTGCTGTGGTTGTACAGCATCATAGAAATGAATGAAATACTCAGCAGTCACATTATCGAAAACTATAATTAAGAATTGAGAGATGGTTTATTTGCAACCCAGAAGCAAGTAACTTGCCTCTGGTGTCTATTTTGTTTGACATATATATATTTATATTGTGTGTGTGTGTGTGTGTGTGTGTATATATATATGCAAACATTTTCTCCTATTGTACACTTAATTGATCTTTTTCCTGGAAACTGAAAATCTTTTGGCTTTCACCTTTCATATTTCACACACCATCAACATTCTTCCTTACTACTTGTTACCTAATAGCCAATTTTGAAAACTAATCTTGAAAAGAAAAAATAACCATTTTAGCAGTAAAAGCAAAAACCAGATTAACCCAAGATGACTAAAACTAATACTGAAACTGATATTGCACATATTTAACTATTGTGATTTCTGAACTATCAGACTGCCTCCACTTAAATTTTTTGTTATGTAATATTAAGCTTCAGTCAGTCAGTTTTTTCTGTGTTACATGCATCAGGACTGAGACCCCATAGGATGTTTTTTTCTGTCATGTGGACAGTTAGAAATGATGATCATGGAGCAACAAGAAAAAACAGCCAATTCAACTGCAGTTATAGCATGCTCATTCCTTTTCACTTTTTGTCACTTACACTTTCAGCAGTCATGAATTTGCACACTTCAGCTTAGTGTGAAACTAACACATTCAATCTGACAACTTGTGCCTGAGCAAGCAAGCATACAAGTCAAAGTGAGTGCTACAGTGAACCGATTGTAAAGTGTGTAACTGTGTCACTCAGTGGCTTCATTGGTGTAATATACCCCAAAACAGTAATTTTATATATTAATTAAGTTAAATTTACCCACCAATATTACACAAGTAGCTAATAACTTTTACTAGTAATGGTTATAAATAAATTGTTGTTTGTTGTGAGGATTTACACTGATTGTTTGAGGTATGTTTATAATGCATGCTGGGTATTATTAAGAACACTGATTAATGTAGCAATAATGAAATTCTTGCGGTGTTACTCTCTTTCCTCCTTCACTTGTTTATTAAGAGGATGATACATTTCCACCATACAGTTCCAGGGTCCTTGGGTAGATCCTGAAGTTTACTGTTTAAGTGGAGTTTTGCATGTTCTCATGGACTTTCTAACATTTATCAAAAACATCCCAGTAGGTGGACTGGTTCTTTTGTAAATTGCTCATAGGTGTGAATTTGTGTGTATAATGCCCAGCAGTAGAATGCCTTCCCTTCCAGGGTGTATTTGTATCCACCATGACCCTGAACAGGATATAGTGATTGTTGATGTCAAGTCAAGTCAAGAAGCTTTTATTCTAGATTATGCAGGACACAGTGAAATGAGAGAACATTTCTCCAGGACCATGGTGCTACATAGAACAAAGGATCTAACATAGTCCTAGCCATATAACGTGCTAGTGATGTTTAAATAAAGAATAAATGAATGAAAATTAGAAAGACTGCTGCTATAGCTTTTCATATTGTGTTAACTTTTATTGAGGATTCACGTGTGTTTTTTTGGGTCCCCTCAAGGTCTGTTGTATTGACACAGATTTAGACGAAAAACATTAAAATAGTAAATGTCTTGTGTGAATATTTACAGTATCTTGTACTTTATAAATAGTGAATCCAGTAGCAGTTCCAGTGACGAGTCTCCAGCACGATCTGTTCAGTCAGCTGCTGTACCAGCTCCTTCCTGTCAACCTATTCCTCTAGTGGATAAAGATGAGCCTCGCAAGAGTTTTGGAATCAAAGTGCAGAACCTCCCTGTGCGTTCAACAGGTAAACCTCTGGGATTATTCTATGATCATGATACTGATTGTGACCATATTTGTGACAGTTCTGACACTTGTTTTTTTTTTTGTTTTTTTTGGCTAATATCAGATACAAGTCTGAAAGACGGGCTTTTCCATGAATTTAAGAAGCATGGAAAAGTGACATCAGTTCAGATTCATGGTGCCTCTGAAGAAAGATATGGACTTGTCTTTTTTCGTCAGCAAGAGGACCAAGAAAAAGCTCTTAGTGCATCAAAGGGGAAGCTCTTTTTTGGCATGCAAATTGATGTTACTGCTTGGACTGGCCCTGGTGAGTTAGTGGG
>JAOTRN010000019.1:6237338-6250069 GCA_028566695.1 Bagroides melapterus
TTTTTTTAATTATACGTCCATGTTTTTGGCATGTAGAAACCGAAAGTGAGAATGAGTTCCGGCCACTGGATGAACGGATAGATGAATTTCATCCCAAAGCTACGCGAACACTGTTCATCGGAAATTTAGAGAAGACCACAAGTTACCATGACCTGCTTACTATCTTTCAGCGCTTTGGGGACATTGTTGTAAGTTAAATTTAAGTAATAGGAAAAATTGCTTTGCTGAATGTGCTTGTTGTATTTTGGTCTCATTTTAGTTTAACAGTCACCTATTTCTTGAATTATTTGAAATAGAAATGCTAAAGAGTATCTGATAAATGTTTATGATACATGATACATGTTTATCCTTCTACAGGATATTGATATAAAGAAGGTAAATGGTGCCCCTCAGTATGCCTTTCTTCAATATTGTGATATTGCTAGTGTCTGCAAAGCAATAAAGAAAATGGACGGAGAGTACCTTGGGAGTAATAGGTTAAAGGTGAGGGTTAAAACGTATGTAATTTATAAATGTATGTAAAATGAATTCTGGAAATATCTGTATGAGCTATGTTGTTGTGCTGTTTAAGTTTAATTTAACCGGTCTAGCTTGGGTGTCTTACTATTTCAGTTTGCATTACTGTTTTTCTGGTTATTTCAAATCTGAAATTTATCACTGGTCTTTGTAGAAATGTGCAGATGATTTTTTGACAGCAGCCTTCAATGATTATTATTATTATAGTATTTTTTTGTTTTACAGTTAGGATTTGGAAAAAGTATGCCTACCACATGTGTGTGGTTGGATGGCCTGGCTTCCAACATTACAGAACAGTATCTTACAAGACATTTTTGCCGTTACGGGCATGTTGTAAAGGTACTCATGCTTCCTAAGAATAATTTCAGTGTTATCTTTCTTAAGTTATTCTCATTTCTCATTATTACTTTTCTGGCTCCACTAGGTAGTATTTGACAGACTGAAGGGAATGGCCCTCGTCCTTTATAACAATATTGAATGTGCACAGGCTGCAGTAAAGGAAACCAAGGGTTGGAAGATTGGGGGTAACAAAATTAAGGTCCACAAACAAATTTGCTTTTACATATACTGTATATACAATTTACTTAAATGTATAGCATTCAATGTTCTTTTTTCAATATCTCCTGACAATTATCTATGACAATATAATAATTGTCAATATTATTTTTTTAGGTTGACTTTGCCAACCATGAGAGTCAGATGGCTTTTTACCGTTCAATGCAAGCATCAGGACAAGACATCAGAGATTTTTATGATATACTTTCTGATCGTCGGTTAGTAAAATTGTGTGCTTTATTAAAGTTATTAAATAGTTTTTATTTGGATTTTGTGTTAGGTCATTATTATTAGAAAACCATTTAACAGCACACTTTTTTCTCCCTTTTGCAGAGATGAACGGAGACCACTCTACCATGAATTCTCAACTGAACGGGCATGCTATGAAAATGTAAGAACTCCTGGAACCTACACAGAAGAACTGCGTCGCAAATATTCTGCCAGAAGTCGAGAATTTTACACAGAATGGGATCCCTACACAACTGACTACTATAACCCAAGATATTATGACGAACCTTGTGAATTCAGAGACTACCGAGATCCTTATGAGCAAGACATAAGAAAATACAGCTACATGCAACGAGAACGCAATCGAGACAGAGAACGCTTTGAAACAGACAGAGAACGTGATCATACTCGACGGACAGCTGAACACAATCAAAGTCCAACGCATCCACGTCGTCCTTCTAGCCCAACTGCTTCCCCTGTTCTAACTGAACGCCTAGTTAATGACTCCGAACATCATATTTATAGTCGCTCATCTGAGAGAAGTGGCAGCTGCAGCTCAATTTCTCCACCACGTTTTGAAAAGCCGGATAGAATTCGTTTGGAACGGTACGGTAAAAGTGATAAACTTGAGAAGGAACGGTCACTTTTTGATGCAGACCATGGAAGTGGAGGTGAAAAAGAAAGGCGAGCTGGACGTAAGGATAAAGGAGAAAAGGACAGAACTGAGAAGCATAGATTAAGGAAGTTAAAACTTTCATCTCCTAGCATTCCATCATCTGAAACAGACCTTGAACCTGACAGGGAGGCTAGCCCTGATACAGCCCAGCGTAATTCTGGCAAAACACTGGCCAAAGAAAAAGAATCTGGAAAAGGGAGACTAGATCTTCCCCCTTGTGTTGTTCATTTAACACGTGTCAAAGAAAAGGAAGGAAAGTTTATTGACCATGCCATTCTTGAGAAACAAAGAATAAAGGATGTCAGTGATCATGTCAATTCTCCAACTCCACCACCAATGGCTGATCACAAGACTATGTTGAATCGTGTAGAAATTCAAAGTAGAGAGCTCTTTAAACCTGGAAAAAACCCAAAAGATAAATGTTTGGCTAGCCAAGTAGAGACTGTAGACAAAGAAGCAAAAAACAAATGCAGAAAATACCTTAAAGCTGAGTCTGTATTTGAAAAAAGTAATTCTGATGCTGATCGTTTAGCTGCCCGAAAAAGGCGTTTCGAGGAAGAAACAACGAGATCTAACCGCCTGAGAAGAATAACCCAGGATGAAGATGAAGGACAATTTGGAGTGAAGTGGCTGGGCAGTATACGTTTCTCAAAGGGGCTGGATGAGGACAAGAAATTTGCTCAACTTGATACGTCCAAGCGAGAAAGCAGAATTGATAAGAAAGAGAGTCTGGTTTCTATAAGCTCTACAAGTGAGGAGCCAGACTCAGAAATAAGCAAAAATCTTGGTAACAGTATAGACCTGCAACTTAGCCGACTTCCACTGGCAGAGGAAGAAACAGGGCCTATAAACAATCTTGACCAGAGGATGCATGATTTTGGAGCAAAGGATCAGCAGTGCCTCAGTCTTAAGGTGTCTGATGACAGAAACTTAAAAACGGAACAGCACTTAATTGACCTTAAAAGGCTTTCAGCATTGCAACAAATAGATGCACTGAATTGTGAAGAAAGGATACCATTTGACTTGGACCACTCAAAAAGCTGTAGAAAACAAATGGAGCAAAGTCGTCGTCTCTACCAGCAGCTACAAGACTGTGACAATACAGGCAAAATTGAAAGTACATTCAGCACTGATGTACAAGACTTTGATCATCAAATGTCAGGTAAACCCCCAGTGGATCTTTCTGATATTTCACCGCCTCTAAAGCGAAAGAAGTCAGAAGCATTTGATTATCATTTTGCCACTAATAAAGAGTCTAATTATAAGGGTTCCAGGGAACTAAAAGATGATTCTGAAAGGAATGTTACTTCTCCCTTAGTGGAGGAGGATTTGCCCACTGAGTCATTACATATTAATGCTGATAAAGTAAAAAACCTACCTAAACCCGAAAATAACTCACAGTGGGATGGATTTAAATGCAGTAATCACAACACTGTCACAGAAATAGAATTATTCAAGGGTAGGAAATCACTGATTAGTAATGAGGGTCTGTGTTGGGAAAGTAAAATGAAACAGGACCCACTGAAAGAAATGAGCTTTCCCTGCACCATTGTGAAACGTGACAGCATCAGAAAGCGCCCTGTTCATGAATTGGAGCCTGGAGAGGTTCGGTCAGACTCTGATGGTGATGATGTTTATGATGATAATGATGATGATTATGATGACTACACACAAATGTCACCAAAGCTGGACTCTTCCCTCAAAAGAGAATATGAGGGAAACATTTTGGACCTTAAGCTCTCAGGTTCTTTAGAGAAAAACAAGTTCTATGAATTTGCATTGGATAAGACAATAACACCAGACACAAAAGCCTTGCTCGAGCGGGCTAAGTCTCTCTCTTCATCAAGAGAAGATAATTGGTCCTTCCTTGGGTACGACTCACGGTTCACAAACTTCCGAAATTGCACAGACAAAGAGAAAGTTGAGCCCACACCCAGACCCATTCCATCCTGGTATATGAAAAAAAAGAAAATCCGGTCTGACTCTGAAGGAAAGCTTGTTGACAAAAAAGAAGACCCAAAGCGAGAAGAACAAGAGAGTGGGGAACTATTTGCCTCTCGTTTTCTGCACAGCTCCATCTTTGAGCAGGACTCAAGACGTCTTCGACACCTTGAATGCAAAGACAATGATTCTGAGATTGGAATCAGTAGAGAGAAGGCTACGATCACTGTAGAAAAGGCAGAGACTGCACAAACAGACTTTGCACAGGAACCCATAGTGTTGTTTCATAACCGATTTTTGGAGCTACAGCAAAAAAAAGACAAAGATCAAGAGTCACCTTCTTCTGAAACAAACACAGAAGCTGAGACAGATGAGAACATTACTGTGCCAGTTCAAGAACAAGTTCAGTCACCTAAAAACCTTGATGTTGTGAATGGTTCAAAATCAGTAAGCCCTTCATTATCGGAATCTCTCCTTAGTCCCGCAGAGACATTTTTGCACCAAAATAAGCCAGCTTGTCCTGAGTCAGCTTTGTTGCCAATTAAAGATGAAAAATTTGAGGAAGCTCAAATAGTGACTGATCAACTGACTAGCCCCAGGAATGACATTAAATCAGCTCTTTCAGTAATCACACCACCTTTGACAAACATGGACATCACTGAAGTGGTGCCTGAAGAAGAAATTTATGAGCACAAAGGAATTGTAGTGAGCACCTTAGCTAAGGAGCAGAATGCTTATGTTAAACCTCCAACATCTGGTGCATGCATAGGTAATTTAGAGGCAGAGTCTGATCCTTCTGAGTGTCTGTCTCCTGTTCCAGTTAAGGTAAAAGACGTACAAGTGTCTCTAAAGGTAGAACAGACTGAAGAGAAAACAGAATATATTGATTGTAATTCTCAGCAGAACATGGAGTCATCTCTGGAGATGCAGTTAGTAGTCTCTGAACCTGAGGTTGAACCAACACAGCCAGCACGGAAACAAACTAAGAATAAAAAAACAAAAGCAAACCCATCAGCATTATTACCTATGCTGCCAACTCAAACAGCTAGTATCGAGAAACCTGCAATACGAAAGAGTGAACGGATTGACAGAGAAAAGCTGAAAAGAACATCATCACCAAAAATCATATCTGACTCCAAAAACTCTGCAAAATCACCTGTTTATGCAACAGATTTGGAGCAAATCAATGATCCATACATGCCCCATGGCAGAACAAGGCAGCGTCGGAATGTTCGTTCTGTCTATGCCACACCACATGAGGATGAGATTCATCAACAGCAGGGCAAAGATTGTCCTGAATCTTCACGTTCCATGCGCAAGCGTGCTGATAAAGAACCTGTACAGCAGGATGTATTGACTCCACCAGCCAACACAAGGAGAGGCCGTCCACCAAAAGCACGCAAAAGAATGGACAATGGGTCTTTATTGAAGGGGGAGCAGACAAATACATCTGAAGTTGATGATACTAATATCAAAGAGTCTGAAAAAGGTGGTGAAATGCCTAAAGTTGCAGAGGGGTGGCGTTCTCCTCGTTCTCAAAAGGTTCAAGCAATAGTTAGAGCTGGACAGAGCAGAAAACCAGCTAAAACAGACAAGCCATCAGAAGCTGATATCTCTGAAAGCTTGAAGTCTCAAGTTAAAGCAAAAGATGAGACTCCTTCCCTGGAAAATATGGTTAACAATTCAGAACCAGATCTGGTGGAAAAACTACAGATGTCTGAAAAAAGTGTGAAGGTCAAGCTCCCAAGATTGACACGCAATACCAAAACAGTTCCTATTGACAAGTCAGTTAATCTTAAAAACCTTGTTATTGATCTTAGTGGAGATGCAGTTAAGGATGCACTGTATTCTGGGGATGAGAATAGTCAACACTGTCAAGATCCTTCAAAGAAAACTAAAATAGAATTATCTATTAAAGCGGATTCTAGAACTGTGAATGACATCAAAGATGTAGATGATCTTAGCCCAGATGAGAGGGAAGACTCTCTCTCAGATGTAGAGCCTCCTGCTGGGCCGGAGTCAGTGTTTCTTGCCCGTCAGATGGAATTAGAGAGAGCAGTTGAAAATATTTCTAATCTAGCAGTTGAGCAACCACAACCCTACAAGGAACCATCTTGTCAGCCTCCTGTTGTATTAACGCCTGTTGCGGCAGAGCCCGATCAACCTGAGGTAGAAAAGCCTGCCAATCCTGCAAGTGAAACTGAGCTTGCTGCTGCAATTGATTCAATTACTGCTGAGAATATTTCTGCTGATGCAGATGGATTTCATACTCCTCCAGCATACACATCACTCCTTCCACCATCAGAGACACTTGTCTTGCCTGCTTCAAATGAGGTCATAGAACCAGAAACAGACTTGGTAATAAAGAATGTAAGGGATTTTGAATCATGCAGTACTCCTGATACAAAGTCATCTCATCCAACAGTTGTTACTAAATGTCCACCATCTGAGGTACCAAAGAAGGGAGGAAGACCTCGTCTTAAAACACCAAAGAAGTACAAAGGTCGAAAGGTTTCTGCCAACAAAAAGTCAGACTTGATATCACATGTAGTACTGGAAGCTGAATTGACAGCAGTTAAACTACCTGAGTCAATTCCTGAAGACATGCAAACTACCAATCCTAAAACAGCCACCTCTGCTGCAGCAGCTACTGTAGTCACGGTGGCTGCTGCATGTAAACATGATGTTGCATCAGTGGTAACATTAAACACTCCAAAGGAGGCGGAACAACCTGCTATAGACCAGCCTGAACCTCAAGAATCAGCCTTCCATTCTGGAACTAATAGTCCTTCATATTTAAGGTCACCAAACCCATTGTCAGAACCAGTAGCACTGGCTCTTACCCCACCATCAACCTGCCTAAATGTAACACCATCTCATTCAGCTAAGGTACCTCATTCAATCCCAGACTGGGTGACCAGGACAGAAGAGAAAGTGAAACCTCCTATACACAAAGTTGCTGTGGTTGCATCAGCATCAACTGTGGTAATAGGGGGTCACTCTGCAAATAATGCAAATCCCCCTGACACAAAAGCCTCTGATATTGATCCTAGCTCTAGCACCTTGAGGAAGATTCTAATGGAGCCAAAATATGTATCTGCTTTAAACAGCAGTTCTCTGCCAAGCACACTGCTCACAACATCAATAAATGACCCTAGAGTCTCAGAGAATGAGAGTTCACCTTTTATAAAATCTACAGTGCTTGAGGACAGGCCCAGTCCTGTAACACCGGTTACACCTCAAATGGTGTTTCCAAAACAACCTCCTCCACAACACAGTGAAACTCTGAATGTGTTTAAGGAAAAAATGGGCAACACAGTTATCTCTTCTACTGCTACCTCTGTCATTAGTCGAATTCCTATGCCCTTTGATTTTGACAACACCCCTCGTATATCTTTGAGCAACCGCAGCTCTGGACCATCTCAGCCAAAGCCCAAGTATCGTTTTGGTTTGAATGACAACAATAGGTACCATGCACTCTCAAATTTAGATGATGGACGGTCTTCTGATATTCCTAGTTCGAATATGCCTAGTAACACAGGCTCAGGTCCTGGTTTGAGGGTAAACACCTCAGAGGGTGTGATGGTGCTGAGTTATTCAGGGCAAAAGACAGAGGGTCCCCAGCGTATTGTTGCTAAAATTAGCCAAATACCCCCAGCCAGTGCAGTGGACATTGAATTTCAGCAGTCTGTTTCAAAATCTCATATTAAACAGGAACAACTTCAATCTCAGCCATCTACTCCTAAGGCATCCCAGACACCCACAGCTCAAGGACACACAGGTGGTATTTTAAGCCACCAGGGGTTCAGTACTCAGCCCGTCATTTCCTCCATAAAAAAGGAAGCTCCTGTTCCCGACAAGCCTGAAACATCACCTCATATTGGTTCACAAGGTGCTCCTTTGAAAACATTCCAACACCTGAGTCCCAGTCATCAGGTCTTGAGGTACAATCAGTCTATTTTACAACAACATCATATTAAAAAAGCATCTGCAGAATCTGTCGCAGTGAAAGCTGATGTTAAACAATCGCAATCCTTCAATCACAGCCCAGTGTTAAGTCCACACCCCTCTCCTTTGCCAGGAAATCACATTTCAAGTCCAACTACTCCTAATGATAGATTGGTCTGTCATCCAAAACATGAGTTACACTGTCCAAGGACATTAGCCTCTCCATTCTCTAAGGTTTGTCCACCTAGTGCCTCAGTAGGCCTGGGGGTAAGTGGGCCTAACTATGCGACAAACGTGCATCATTCTGAGCAGTCTGTCATTATGCACCCTCACAATGCCACACAGTCTGTTACAATTGGTCAGTTGTCCCAAGGGAATGTCAGAATGAATACTCCTCCTCTGTCTGGAATTAACTATGGAATACGTACAGATTCTCTTTCCTCCCCAACATCTGGTCCTCCCCAAAGGTCCACTACTCCCCAGCCAGCAATAATGAGAGATAGACTTTTGAAGCAACATGCAGGTGCTGGCGAGCTGAGTGGGGCAAATGAAAATGATGTGCGGCACTTCCATCACGGGACACGTAGGACACCCGTCGCCCAGTTACACTCAGATGTTGTGGTAATGCAGCCAGAATACAAAGCGATACATCATACAGGGTTGCATCTGGATCACTACAACAGAGACCTACGTGTACGTATGCCCCAAAAGTTAACAGAACACCAAGGTGTTCTTGAAGCTCACAAGGCTCAAACACCAGAGCCTCCGTCATTGTCATCACCTCCACATTTATCTTCAGCATCTTCAAAATCACCCTCTGTTAAGAACCCTCCACTGACTCTGAGAGACTCACCAAATGCACTGGAGGTGAAAATGTCACAGTCTGTTCATTCTCCTCATTCAGAGAGTAGAGTAATTGGTCATACTCCTGGCTCAGTCATTTCTGCCCAAGGAGTACAGAGGATACATCCTGGCAGTCCTGGCTCCATGCCTGAATTTTATAGAGAAATGCATGGTTTTCATTCCAAGTTACCTGGCTCGTCAGTAATTGGGATTAACATCGCTAAGTATGGCATTCCACCATCTCAGGTAAGTAATTGTAGTGTAAAAAAAAAAGTGTTTTAGTTATTCTGTAAATTTCAGGGTTTAAATTCATAAATTTTAGATTTCAGCAAATAAATTAAAACCAATGTATTTTAAAAACAATTGCATGTATCCTTCTGCTTATCAGAGTTCTCAGGAGGGTGAACACAGATCGAAAGCTGCCCATATTGCATCTGGCGGTCAACTAAGAGAAACAACACTTAGCATGCCGCATGTTAGGCATCCAGGCTCAATGGATATGTCTCACATACATCGGATTCAGGGCGACACCGCCTCTCCTGCATACACCTCTCCAAATTCTGTTACATCCAACTCAGAATTATCTCACGCTTTACAGAAAGGACCTCAGAGTCTTTCATCAGGGCTCATTTCATTACTTCCTTCAGCCCCACCCAATATAAGACCTGATCTAAAAACTGACAATGCTGGGCACCCATCGGTTGACATGGTTCATCTGTTGAAGGTGGGTTTATTATATTAGCAATAGTTATTTGGATCAAAGAGAATTTACTGGATGTTGATTGTATGTCTTAAGAACAAATTCTGATATTTAAATGAAGCTATTTTTTTCTGTCTTTTTCTGTTTGAGCAGAAGTATCCTATTGTATGGCAAGGTCACTTGGCACTCAAGAATGATAGTGCTGCAGTCCAATTACACTTTGTTTCTGGTAATAATGTCCTGGCTCACCGTTCACTGCCTCCTTCAGAAGGAGGTCCCCCTCTTCGCATTGCCCAGAGAATGCGGTTAGAAGCTTCCCAACTTGAGGGAGTTGCAAGGAGAATGACTGTAAGCACCTTATTTCTTTAACAACTGTAGTTGCATTTGAAATAGCATATGTATATGTTTGGTCTATGCAGTTGCAGTAAATATTTATTGTGTGGAATCATTTTAGAGGTTATAAAATCTGGGTTGCATGTATATTTACAGAATATTTGTCGTCTCACTCTTGCAGCACCTAAATCCAGCAATATAAGGCATTGATAATTTGGATACAAGTTATATGGATTAGAATGCTAAACACCACAGAGGTGTGCTCTTCAGGACTGGAGACTGACAATATCATTTCTGTTTCCATTCCTAGCTTGAGGATGATTACTGCCTCCTGTTGGCATTACCATGTGGATTGGACCAAGATGATGTACTCATTCAAACTCATGCTCTTAAAACCTGCTTTATCACGTACCTGCAGGCAAAACAAGCTGCTGGGATTATCAATGTTCCCAACCCAGGCTCCAATCAGGTAAACACAGCTGAAGAGCTGCCTGCATACATCTAAACTTGTTCTGTTCAGAAATATTCTTCTTGAAATAGCTAGCCAGGAGTTTTAGCTCCCCATTTATAAACATTTCTAATTGTTACAATAAAGAATATTACATTTTTCAATAGCAAATGTTTATATAAATCCAATCCTAATTCATTCTTCTTGACTAATAAAAAGGTTTTTTTTTTTCTCCATTTCTCCTGTAGCCAGCCTATGTTGTCCAAATATTTCCTCCTTGTGAGTTTTCTGAGATCCACTTGTCTCACCTCGCTCCAGATCTCCTCAAGAGCATTTCTAGTATCTCACCACATCTCATGATTGTTATTGCATCTGTGTAAGACTTTCCGGAAGGAGCCCATTCCTTAAATAACAATTATGCCAACACCAGCTAAACAGCATTCTGGAAAATGCCTCAGTGGATTTTCTCCTATGTGGTCTTTACTCATGCTTTCCCCTTTTTTTTTGTTCTTTCATCAAATCCTGTATTCATTATGTGATTTCACAGTCCATTTAACTCGAGGTCAAGTGTGCACAGTCATAAATGGAGCTTTTATAGATCAATTTTCTGATCATTTTATTGTTTTCACTGCTTTTTTGAAACTTTTGAAAGTGTATCTATGATTTTTTTAAAACACCTAGACAAACTCTTTTAAAGACATTGGACTGAGAAACATTTTTATTTCACTGAAATAATGATTGTGATTTATTATTTTTAAAAACTTCTTAAGAAGATGGAAGTGATCAATCATTGCACTATGTTAAGGAACTTTTAAAAAACAAATCAAATATGTAAGACTTTGTACAGATTTGAATATTGATGTGGTGCATATTACTTTGACATGCTTCTTTTACCAGCCATGTGTATTTGAAAATGGAAACTATTAAGCTGGAGAAAGAGGGCATTTTGTGAAATTTATTTGAGAATTGTTAGAAAGCTATGAATGATAAAATTGTTGTATGTACTGCATCATCTGTCCAGTCTACAGTCAGTAATTCGGTGACATTTTTAAAAACAACTCCCAGACTACGCTCTTATTTCCTAAAGGGATAGAGTAAATGTGAGTTGTTGAGTTTACATTTGATGCCTCAATGGGGATTGTATGTACATTATTCTCTTTCTATTCAAAACCTGAGGTAATTTGGGAAGTGGGACTGTGTATATATTATAAATATTTAAAGACTTTCAGAGCAGGCCCTGTGAATCTAAAACAGAAGTTGCCATTGACTATAAAACTAAATTTCATCAGTATCAAATTGCATTGTTTTTTAATCAGTTCAGTGCCAAATTTTTTAAAGGGAGGAAAAAAAAATATTTTTTAATACTTTGTACTTGTCACTGGATCTTTTAAGGTTCTGCTTTCACTTTTACTCATTTCATATATTTGTGGTCTGTTATGTTTTGTTATATATTACTTTTAAATGTGACTCCTTAAAGTGTATTCATATTTTTGTAATTAATTTACATCACGTTTGACCTCTTATTAGATACGCCTCTGAATGTTGACCTGCGCCATGAATATGGTCAAAAATTATTTGCTAAGAAAAAGAAAACAAACAAACAAACAAAAAAATGTACAAATATGTTCTCACATGCCTTTTCTTCTGCTGCCTGTCTCCCTGAGCCAAGATGTAAATACTCATTTCTTCTATGTATGTTGTGATTTTATTTTTATATTTTTCAGGGTTATCTTGTTTTGTAAAACAAAACGAAAGTCTGAAAAACAGAACTAAGAGTAAAGCGATGCAGAAACTAAACCATGTGTCTCATGTTGCAGATTCATTATACCTGCAAATTGATGGCTCATGAAAAATGAAGGCACTTAAAGTTTTTCTAAGTAAATTAAAAGCGAAAAAAAATTAAACTACCAAAATGAAAAGAAACAGCTCTTAAAAATTTGCCTGTAAATTTTTTCTTCTTGTTGTTCATGTATGTTTTTGTTCCTCTATGAGGACATTGTTGGGAAACTTCTTGAGATCATTAAATGGTCATTCATTATCTACTATTTTGTGTGTTGAGTGTTTGCTTGATATTTTGTTAAAACCTTAAATTTTAGTGTCGGGGGTAGGTTACATGTGAATAATTATACTGAATGACAGTACTGAAGGGATAAAAGTGTCATTACGGTAGCATCCTGTTATATATTAAACTGGGGGAACCATTTTTTATGGTGTCTCAAAGTTGAAATATAATGACAATCATTACTGTTATCCAAAAATAATAGCTCAAGATGTGGGAGATAAAGGTTTGAAGTGTGAATAGCCAAACCAACTGACAGCACAAAAGGGTGGTCTTGCGTTTCCATTATTTTGTCCTCTGAATGTGTCATAGCAAACTCACCAGATGGTGGCGATAATGCACTTCTATGAGTCCCTGTGCAAGGAACGTGCTTCTGAGGCTGTATTCTAATGAAGAATAAAAGATGAATTCTAAGTATTTGTGCTCTATTGTGTAGGATCTGACAATCTTGACAGAGCAAGAGAGAGAGAGAGAGAGAGAGAGA